>JAZHYW010069332.1:0-31908 GCA_037355805.1 Ixodes ricinus
GAACTCTTTGTCACCATGCAACGGAATTGCTGCTTGCTGGTGACTGCTCAAAGGGATGCATCATTTTTTTATCAATACTATTGGCTTGCGGAAGTGGGAGATACAAAAAAACCACATTAATTGGCCTGCAAAAGTAAGAGATACAAAAAAAAAAACATAAAAAAACGCCACAACATATTTTTTATTTTGCTTACACTGAAAGCTTATAATAAAAGGATTTCTCGGAGCATGGAGTGGGAACGCAAACATGAATCCATCCGAATGCGGAGATTGGAGAACAGGCTACGTCACGAATACAACGGAATTGCTGCTTGCTGGGTGACTCCTACAAAAAAATGGTCATCATTGTTTTCTCGTTATTAGCGACTTTCGAGGATACGAGATACGTTATCAAAAGCATATAGTTCCCTCATTGCGTGCATTGAACGATAAAAAAAATAAAAGTCTTACTCTGAAGTATGGAGTGGGAAGACATACGAATCCACGCAAATGCGGACAACAGTTTTTCATCGTGCAACGGAATCACTGCTTGATGGTGACGCTTCAAAGGGATGTATATATTTTTGTTCGTTGTTATTGACTTTCCAGGGTACGAGATACACGTGAAAAAATTCGAGCAAAGACACTAAAGGCCAACGACCAGACCCAAGATTCTAAGGCAGAAGATCCTCCTCACCATGGGGGAGGAGGGAAACAGGCAACGGTGGACAGGGCCGCAGGGGGAGAGGAGGAAGCCGGGGAAAAGGGGAAAGCGCGAACTGGTCGTCGGTCTTTAAGCTTACGTGGAGGAAGGACGAAAGCATTCGTACATGCAGCGTACATGCAGCGTGTCAGGTTTTCCTATCGCATACGGGCGCTCCGGCGATGACATCACGCCCCCCCCCCCCCCCCCTCCCCCTGCTCAGGCGCGGTGAACGCTGCCGGTCGCGACGGCTCCATCGAGACAAAACATCTGCGTTGCTGTGATGTTTTTTTTTCGTTTTGTTTTGTCGCATGTGTGCCTGACTCCGAGTGCACCCGACGGCGCTGACGGCGCATCTGCCGTTGCTCTGCTTTTCTTTTTGTTTTGTTCCTCAAGCACCTGCTCGATGACGTAACGTAGGACCATCTTTCGGGGACAACGCCGCCGCTTTCTCGCGTGGGTGGACAAATGAGGCTTTCGCCTTAAAATACACGTTCTGATTCGAGTGCTTTGAGATGGTGCAGTACATCTGTTCGCCACACTTACGGTCACTCGAGGGCTCAAAAGAAAAGCGGGATGTGGCGAGTATCGGAAACTTCAGGATGACCTTCAGCGGCCAATGAGATTCCGACAGTAGCTGACAAGGACGCCGAAGAACGCATCGCGAAGCAGCGCAAACCATAGCCTCCTATATACTGGCAATGCGCTGGCAGATAGCCACGAGCGGCGGCCGCCGAAGCGCGAAAAGTGGAGCGGCGGTGACAACGGGATGGGAGTGGCGTGGCGAACCGGCCGCAGTACAGCCGAAACACACTTCTCCCGAGGAATTGAGCAAGTGCGTTTCGGGTCCCTCGCCGCCGCAAAAGCTGTGTGCGGGACCTACCAGGCTCCGAGTAATGAGCCTCCGATGCTCTGTGCCGCCAGATCCCCGTGCTCACAAATCTGCGACCGGGCACTACTCTGGCTCCGTCGTCGAGACTGCCACGCTCTGTGAGCTATAGAGGAGGCTATGCGTAAACATAAAAGAGTTACGCCCGGCGTTTATGAAGCTCTCTGATGAGTGCTCGCTTAGCGCCTACAACCGCAGTGATTGGCGTGGTTTCGAAGCTTGTTCGCTGAGGTAATTGTCACGTCGATTGCGCTGGAACAAGGCTTCCCTCTAAACATTATGGTGCCACGTGAAACCGTCGCGTGTCGTGCGACATTCGTCATTGTTACGGGTCTCCTTGAGCGTCATGTGAGTCCCACGACGCGAAGTTGGTGGCGTCACGCCACGTGACATTGTGACGTCACATGAAGTTGATGGCTATCAGGCACAGATTCCGCACCGCCTGTGTGTAGCGGCGTTGCCGCACCGCGGGCAGTCGTTGCGAACCTCCGGGGACATGGCAAGGAATCGAATCTCGTTTGTCTCATGGGTATTCAATTTATACTTGCGGATTCTTTAGGACAACACGCGTAACGACGATGATACTTGAGCAGCGAGCAATACACGCTGACGCTTTAAAGTATGATTAAAACGGCACCCAACTACTCAGATTTGTTAATAATCGCTACTTCTGTTCAAATTAACAGTAGACTCTTTAATTTGACAAAACAATGGAGCTGATTATCGTTTTTGTTTTTCTGGCATTACAGCGAAAACTAGAGAATTTGAGGCATACATGAGCAAGTTTTGAAATGAGCGATAACCTCTTAGAAATTTGTTTTCACGTGTTATAACGTTATGCCCAATGTTAACGCATGTAGTTCGCTCAAGTATTTCATTAAACAATCAAACTAATTACAATCAACTAATGTTGTGCTTCTGTCTTTCGGGTATAATTCTTCTTGAAACAAAGGGGAAAAGATTAATTTGTTCATTTAATTTTACCGGACTTCTGCCCTGACGATGTACGTGTGGGAGAGGGGTGAAGAAAGACAAGCTAACTTAGTAGACACACTAGAAGTACTAATAAGCATTGGTAGAAATTTACATTACGCTATATATCAGAGGGTTGATTCAGGATAATGTCGAGACAATCCAATGTCTGACGTAACGATAGGTAGAAAACCGACGGTTTTTTCAAGTTTATTTCTATGGTCGTTGACAGAGTCAGGATACTAGAAGATGCTCTGCCTCGAGTAATGAGCTTTTCTACCTTTGATAGCTGCTTCATGTAAGCGCAGTCAACAGCCTGGCGGAATGCAACAAGCAACCTGCTGAAACTGTCGTTACGCCACCACGTCCTTAATCTTCACCGACCATAGAAGTGGACTGAATTCATGAAGAACGATTTATTCAACTTTTAAAGTTAGAAAAAACCCCCATAAAAGAGTAGACATTATGGCTAAAAGAAGAAAAACTACCGTAGACGGGGCACGCCGACCAAAGAGGCAGCGCATGTAGGGAACGCCCATGCGGGCGTTCCCTGATGCTGCTTTTCGAGTGGCGATGCCCAAAGCTCCGTGCGCCACGGATTCGGCGCAAAAGTGCTGCTCTAAGCAACACTTACTCTCCGATATAGAGCGGGGATACGATTCGTGTGTACGAAGTTGCGACTAAGTTCTGTCATCGCGCATTATGCATAACGCGATGACGAGGCAGTCGAAAAGCACGCGTACCTCTATCGGGCCGAGGTGAGGGGAAAAAAAGCATGGGCGCAGTTTAGGGGGCAAACAAAGGCGCGATCTGCGAAAAGAGCAGGCAGACTTGCACGCCGCCCACTCCGTAGCAGTTTACGTGCCATACCGTGACGGACGCAACAATCTGAGTCAGTCAATCAAGCGGCTCCAAAAGCGCAGCGTCACGGCGGGCTCGTGTTTTTGTGCGTTTTCTATCGCCGATATATCAAACAGCGCGCAAAACTCGGCAAACACGGAGGACGTGGAGGGGACGTACTGCGAAGGAACAGGAATCTCTCCGACCGTGAACAAAAAAACCTGAGCAAATAACTTAAAATAAAAATAATTTTCCGAGACACACATAAATGGTCTGTGCTGTGGACTGTGCACAACAACTCATCGTCAGGTTCAGTTTTACAGCATACATGTTGTATTTTTAGGACATCTTTCAGCTTCGCCGAGTTCTTCCGTAGGTTGCAACGATTGATGCCATCCAAAGGTGCTTACGCAGCAAAATACGCATTCGTTTGCTTTTCTTTTTTAAGTGCATACGTTGAGTTATATTTGTCATGATCAATTTTGAAACTGGAACACAGATGGGTCTCGAATGACGTCTTTCGATATCGTGCAGCAGCTTGCACTCATACCATCGTCAGCGCTTAGCAGTACGCTGTACTTGTTGCGCGCGTCCACGTAAATACAGCAGTAACGAGTGATGCCATGGTTTAAGCCTGTAAAGGCTCTGTTATACCCCTACGTCGAGCGCAGCAAAAAACGCAGCGCAGCGCAGAACGTGGGCATTTTATTGGGCATGAGCGAGAACTTGGATATATCCGACCAATCAGTATCTGTGGGGGCTGCGCGCTACGGAGGCGTTTGCACTCTCTTTTCTCTCCCGAATTTCCATTTACAACGCCCCTGCACAAACACACACGCTTGACGCCGGTGCATAACAGAGCCCGAAAAGTGTAGACTTTAGCTCGGAGCAATTCCTAACTCGTTGCGGTGGTTATATCGAATTGTTTCGTGCTCTACCTCTCATATTCTGCAACGTCTCTGCGTTTCTCGCGAGACTCAGCAGCTCATACGTAACGTACGCTTTTTACATTAAAATCTGGACCCGAAATGCGAGTACAAAATGGTACCTCCAGTGCACTCTAATAGCGTGGGACCGCAATGCACTCCGGCAGTTACGGTTGCGATCGCAATATCTCTATATACATATATATATAATATTTAGAACCATTATCATTGCTAATACGTTATATATTTTGTTCATATCATTTTGTTCATATCATATCGTGAATACAAATATACACAATAAATCATGCACAGCAGTGCATTTAAGCCTGAAGACGTGCGTCATGAAAAACGGTGGGAGGAGCTGCGAGTGGTTGCAAAACGATCGTCCGATGAATTCTCACTTTTTCCAGGAAGTTGCGCCATGCGCCTGCTTCGGCCTAGATTACCGGAGCGCTACGTAAGCGCTCCGGTACGTGCGAGGGCAAGCGGAAAAGGTCTATAAAGGAGCTCCGGTCACAGTATGCCGGAGCCCGTTCGATAGGGTTGCAACAGATGGTCGTATGCTGCCAAGAAAGTGAGAGAGAGAAGGAGAAGAGAGAGAGCGAAGGGGACGTCATAACGCCTTGCTCGGATTGGGCACGATTAGTCAGGGTAGACTAAAAGCTAGCAGCCTTTGTGTCCGTCCTGCTCGTCGAACACGTCGGAATGCCAGAGCCAAATTCCAGACGCCTGCGTTCGCGCGTTTTAAAGCGTTCCGGCGAGTGCAGCGGAGACAAAGAGCTGCAAGCTTTTCGGCCTACCCACTTAATCGTCCCAATCAGAAGCCGCCGTTCTGATGTCCTCTCTGCTCTCGTCTTCTCCTTCTCTCTCACTTTCTAAATTTGCCGATGATTCATCAAAGGCATGATACTAATCTTACAGAAACCAAGGCAGCGTAACAAAAAGAAAGCGACGTGCATTCAATACGCTACATGAGTCACTGGCAGCTTAAGAAACGGTGGGTATAGTGGGTTCCGAGCCTTGGCAGCGATTTCATCGGTTCACAGAGGCGCTTTCCTTCCCGCGCTTGCGTCGTTCGTTCTTTTTTTTTGTTCGTACACTGTTTTGTACGCTTAAGGCTAGGGTACGCATCTATAGTCTGAAGTGCATAAACAACGCGACATCTTGCTCTATCGAACGTATACAAAATACCAGTTTCGATCGGCGTGGTGTTGATCGGTATTTTAGGCGCGGCTCTGGGCGCCCGTTTCCGGCTTCAGTGGCGTCGGTGTTGCCGCCGCCGTCGGCGTAATCACCGGTGCGTTATGAAGAGCGTCCCATAACGCACCGCGGTGACGTCTCGGCATGATGCCGAGGCAGTAACCGTGCCGAACGTCGCCGCGGTGCATTATGGGACGTTTTCCATAATGCACCCGTACGGACGTTTGGGCACGGCGCCAGGCATCGTCACCATGCCGAAACGTCGCGTGACGACACGCGTTTCGAGCGTGGAAGACGGAGAAGGGGAGGCAGAGGGTACGGATGAGAGAGAGGGATGTGCACCCTCCCCCTCAGTACCCCCTCCCCTCCTCCTCCTCAAGAGCTGCGCTCCACCGATCGGCGTTAGAGGAAGTAGGCGTCTCGCACTTTTTGATGAAATACTTACGGTAAGAACGAAGGGGCACGCTCGAAAAGCTTGTGTAAAAGTCGTATGTCGAACAGACGACACTGCTCGTAATTTTTTTTTTTACGCAAAGTTGTTGTTGGAACTGTGGACGCTCCCGCTCTGTTGTGTACGGCGTGTTTCCACGTCCCTTCACGGTCTAGTTGTCGATAGCCCTCTCCACCTTAGCGCATTTTTCTCTCCGGTTCACCATTGCTCGAAATTCAGCTTGATGTTAATATGTCGGACTGCTTGCACACCTTGATATATCTGGACACATAAACTTTTATTTGCGGATACATCCAGAGTACATTATTTTCTCGAATCGAGTCTGACGTGTGTGTCTTACTTTCGTGGAAGGAGGTGTGTGTAACGACATGCAGCTGGCACTGCAGGAGGCTGTTTCTTGCTCCTAATAAATCCGTCCCTCTCTCTGATGTAGATCTCATCACTGATGCTCATGGACGTTTTATAATATGTGACTTTAATTTGTTTGACGCTCAATGGCGAATTATCTGTGCCTATGCCCCGTGTAAAGCCAGTGAGGCGAAACCTGTTTTTCCGCGATATGTCGCATTACATCAAATCAAATCGGACCGCTATATTTCTAGGAGACTATAATTGTGATGCGACGCTGGTGATTGATTTACAATAATGCGTGACAGAGATGCTAGTGCAAATCTGCTGAGTGAAATAATAGCAGAAAATAGTATGGAAGATGTTTTTCACATTTCGAGCGGAACTAAAAATTCAGTTTACGCACTTTCAAGAATCTTCGCACGCACGCCTTGATCGTGTTTACGTTTCTGCTGACATTGTATATAACATCATCTCTTATTGTGTAAAACCAGTGTTTTTAGTGACCACTGCCTCGAAAGGCCGCAATTGGAGAAAAATCAAACTCCCAAGGCAAAGTTCAATTGGCGGCCGTGGAAGCTGAACACCAGTCAGCTCAAGACGACAACTTCGTAGCTACAGTAGATGACCTGCTGAAAAAAAAATGGAAGAGCAGAATGAGACATGTCAATTGGAACGATGGGAGCGGTTCAAGGAGCAAGTAAAATGTCGGGAATCGAAAGATCGCGCTGCTGAAGTTTACGCTCGGGTAAAAGAGCGAAAACTGCAGCAGGATTTACTACTTTGTGTGAGGCTGAATGCGAATGCCCTGGTTGGGGAGCAAAGGACATCGCGAATGTCAAATCACACCTCGAGAAATTCCAGAAAGAGCGATACAAGCGCTGGTGGTACGTTCAACGGCGCAGCGGTTTCCCTGTGGTGAGCAACCTACCAAACACGCCTTGATAGCGGAGAGAAAGTATGCCTTGTCCAAAGAAATTCTCGAAATAGAGAGAAATGGTACCATAGCAACAGACAAGGAAGCATTGAGGAGCTGCGGAACATTATCGACAACTTTGTTTGAACCCCCAGCCCGAACGACAAGATAATAAAATTGACGAACTCTTGCTCTATCATGCCGAGAATAGATGACGAAACAAAGGAATGGCTGGAGGGACCGATAAGCCTGGAGGAAGTCGAAAAGGCAATAGGCGACCTGCCTGGTGGCAAAACGCCCGGCCTGGACGGGCTGTTCCGTTTTTACAAGAAATTCAAAAATGCACTTGCTCCCATCTCTTCTCGCTGTCATAGAGGAATCTTATAAAAGAAAATCATTACCACTATCTTTTCTAGAACCCACGCTGTGTTAATTCTAAAATCAGAGGACGCCGACAAGCTACGACGTGTAGAAGGTTATCGACCAATAAGTCTATGTAATGTAGATTATAAGATATTAGCAAAAATACTTAATGGAAGGCTTATAGCACGTAATTTGCCAATTGGTGGGTGACCACCGAGCGTGTGGCATAAAGGGCAGGACGATCCAAACAAACGTTCACGTAGCCAGAAGCATTTTAGAATGTTGTAAAGAAGAAGAAGATCAGATTGCCATGCTTCAGATTGATTTAGAAAAAGCATTTGATCGCGTACGTTATAATTTCTTTTGGGCCATTCTGCGGCACATCAACATTGGAGATGTTATTTATGGAGGCATACGAATGGTATATGGTGACTGTTATACGCGAGCTAATTGTAAATCGTAGCGTAATTTGCAGCATTCCTGTACTGTCCTCAGTACGTCAGGGTTGCCCGCTCTCGCCGTTATTATTCGCGCTTTATCTTGAGCCTTTATGCTTCAGCGTTGCTAACAACAAAAACGTTCATGGGTTTTCGCTGTACTCAATAGAAGTGAAAGTATTAGCGTATGCTCAGGATGTATCAGTTTTTTGTAGAGACAAAAAAAGCGTCAGCAACGTTATTCATTTAGTTAAACACTTTTGCGATATTACCGGTACGGCTGTAAATTTAGAAAAATGTTCAGGTTTTTGGCACGGTACATGGGCCACAAAGCCCTCAGAGTTTGAAGGGATCAAGTGGGGTTCAACACGTACGAAATACCTCAGCGTACCATTTCAGCACATGCGTAATCCGAGTGTTTACTGGTCCGAAGCCACAGCTGAATTGAAAAAGCGGGTATCACGGTGGCCAAACCGCGACTTATCAATTTTCGCTAGTGGAACGGCTTGCAACATATTTCTTGTTGCTAGGCTCATGTATGTGCTTTAAGTATTACATTGCGCTCAAAGTGTCATAAGGAAAGTTCATAGGATATGTGCTACATTCATATGGAAATCAAACTGGGAGCCAATGAGAAGAAATAACCTCTTCCGGCGTAGTCCATTGGGGGGATTAGGCTTTATCGGATTTGTTTGTCCGGCAGCTCGTGTCGCGTTACTTTTTCCTACGGGATACTGAACTGCCTTTCATGCGCGCGGTATTTCAAACAAAACTGGCCGGGCACTTACCTTCGTTTTTGGTCTCGAGTCATGGCGAGCAGCCAACAATAATTGTTGGATTTTTAAATGAGGTCGTTGAAGCATACCATTTTCTGGCGGTTGCGCTATTCCAGAGAATATTTTTCTTGCATATGTAGAAAATCTTTGTCCAACGCCCTGTATGACACTCTTTTCCCGGAGCCTTTGTATCGTGCATTGTACAACCAGGAAACCGGTCAGGATGTTCTTTGTCGCGTCATGAAAATGGCAATCCAGCCACCTGCCAAAAGCTTTTTCTTCAAACTTCATACCTCGACGCTCCCCGTGAAAGTGTGGCTTCACGAGAAAGGTATTTTTTGTTCCTTGGACCACCAACTGCTTGTTGTGTAAAGCCCCCGAAACTATAGAGCACGTGTTTATTTGCTGTTGGGATGCCCTGTTGTTTTGGGATGTGTTGCAGAGAACCTTGAAAAAAGAGACCTACAAATTACAGCACATTCGGTTCGTTTTCTTCCAATCAATTTCCAGGCACTTGTACCGTACGACCTTATAATGTTAATTGGCCTATACAGCATCTGGTGTTCGCGGATGGCGGTGAGGCATGCGGACCTTAACCCGCGACCGGTTGCGGCATACTTAATAGAATTTGTGACTCAAATACGTAGTACATATGTATATCAGGATACTGTTCCTCAGTGGGTTGGGGAGTGTGAGAAACTGCTAAAGAGCCTGTTAAAACGGAGGTTCGGGCGAGTTGGTCGTGTTTTGAGGGTGCGCTGTTTCCTTTTCAATCCTAAAGAGCCCCCGGTATGTTTATTGAGATGTGCTGATCAAAAGACTGTACGCTTAGCATGAACGTGTCTCTGCTGTGTATGATGTAATAAATATAAAAAAGATGGCATAACATAGGGGTTAAGGTAAAAAAATAGGGGTTAACGTGTCCGCTATGTACGCAAGTGGACGCGGGTTTGATCCGCGGTGGACCTGTTTTTTTTTTTTTTTCTTGAACATTTTGTTTTTTCGAGGCATTTGGTGATATTTTTGAGTGCGTATAGCCATTTCGTCCAAAATGCACCCCGGAGTGCGTATAGCTTTACTGTTATATAAATGCTGCCCTTGCTGATGAAATTCCCTTCGCAGTGGCAGTCAGACGTCATCTGATGGACCATCAGGGCACGTTCCACCAGGGCTGCTGACTGGCAGTCAGTGTCCCAAATTACGTAGCTTGGTGGAATTTCAATACGGCAATACAAAAGCGCCACGAAAACCCACAGTTTACCATATATTGCAATTACTGTATATGACGATTTGATCAATAGATAGAAATACAGCCGCCAATTTTTTATTCCCATATGTTCATTTTGTGATACTAACAAAAAAAAAAAAATTACCTTAAACCGTTTTGAACCGGTTACCGTTATATTTTTTTTCGGTTCGGTTCCGGTTCAGTTCCAAGATGGCGGCGAAGATTTCGGTTCAGTTTAGTTCCGGTTCGGCTAAAAATAACGGTTCTGTTCCGGTTTTCGGTTCGGTTCGGTTCCGGTTCGACACCCTGCAAGTAATATAAATCACATTTTATAGTCACTTTTTAACGTTGTAAAATTACTCTTTTTTACGGTAACGTTCGCTGTAATTCAGTCAGTATTCTTCTGTAATCAATTATATGTTTCCGAAAGACCTAAAATGATTGAATTGAGTTTTACATACAAAAATCGCTCTGCCTGCCCGCGCGTCACTCGTCTATGTTGCATCAAGTATTGAACACTTTCTGTGACCCCTAAACAACTAAAAAAAGATACCAATATACCAGAAGGATTAAAATGTTAATGCGCTCAGCGACGTTTTGACTGTGAAGCTTTCGAGAGTGTCTCGCTTCCTGTGTACGAGAGGTTACGACCCGGGTTTGCCGCGGCATAGACGACTTTGTTCTGCACTGGCCTTGTATAAACACAACGACCCCCCCCCCCCCCCCAACCCAATTTCATCTCAGAAAGAGTTCACCAGCGCGGGCTTGTTCATACTGATGATGATTTTTGTTGTTGTGTTAAGCCAGTGCAAACTGGCTTAACACAACATATATACTGATGATGATTTTTTTGTTGTTGTGTTAAGCCAGTGTAAACTTATTTCATTGTGCTAAGAAACAGAAGGTTATCTTATCTACTAATCCAGCTTGTGGCTAAACATTGACTGTCCCATGGAGCGAGCTGTCGTCATCAGTTTAAAGTGCGAAACGGCATCTAGTTTCCCCAATCCTTCGGTTCCATTGGCTGACGCGCTCATTAGTTTCCACGACCGCTCACCCCATGGCGCTGTGTGTCCATCAGCACGCCGCTAACACGGAGCATCCCAGGTCAGCGTTCCCAGGAGAGAACGCGCGCTGACCGGCGACGAAACGTAAGCAGCGGAGGACAAAGGTAGCGGACGAGCGGCTTACATGCTTTAGCATTCACAACTCATAAGAAGTGCTTAACTGTACCTCGAGCTTTTTATCCTTCACTTTGTCTCTACCTCTTTCTCCCTCATTTTATGTCTATCTCTATCATTGAATAAAGTGACGAAGTCAATTAACAATAGCTTAATGTTTTCTCAATGCGCCATCGAAGAAGGTCCAAAGGTTCAAAGTTCGAAAGGAGTTTATTGCATTTACTTCCATACAGCCGAGAGCCTGAGGCAGCTAAAAGGCAGAAGCCCGTGAATCCAAGTGCTGGCTGCTGTTGTCAGCTGTATGTTAACAACTAAAGAATACATGAGAATGAAACTTATATGTACAGGTCTCGTGCCGCTGTCTTTGCAGACGCTCTAGAGAATCCGTCAATGGACGATGTTTTTCAGCATTTCTCTGGCCCTACCTGAAGCGCTTTCAACGGGCGGTCGCAACAGTGAAGCTCTTTGCTCCGTAGAGGACTCGGAAACGCCCTTCGAAACACTGCGCAACCATGAACTTGTAGACAAACTGTGTGTGTGTGCTACAACACCGCTCTTCCCTCAAGCGCATTCGTCGAGAGGGTCTTCAGCGCGTCGAGTCAGATATCTTTACCAGGAAACGTGGGAAGATGACTGACGAGAACTTCGACAACAACTGCTGTTGAAGCTTCAACACTTGAAAATAATAAGATAGCGCTTGCCTTGTTTGTGGATTTATCTAAAGCATTCGACACATTAGACCATAAAATTCTATTACGTAAACTTGAAAAACACGGTTTCAGAGGTCATTTTAACAGATTTTTTACAAACTACTTTACAGACCGATTTCAAATGGTCAAAATTAGTCACAACACAAGTGAAAAAGTAAGAATCGAATGTGGTGTGCCGCAGGGCAGCACCTTAGGCCCCTTGTTTTTTTAATATCTATGTAAACGACCTAGGATCAATACCGTTGCAGTCTAGAATGTTTCAGTATGCCGACGATACCGTTTTATTATTACCACATTATGACTACGAGCAAGCGGTTCCTCTTTTTCAGAGTGAGATAAACTTATTAATAGATTGGTTCTCGAGTAACGAAATTTCTCTAAATACCAATAAAACTAAGCTAGTATGTTTCCGTAACCCTCATAAGCGCATTGAACTTAAGACAAACATATATCTCCACCTTCATGAGCAAGATCAGTCCATCTGCAGATGTAAGCCATTACAATATGAGTCTTCAGTCAAGTATTTAGGTATATTTTTTGATGAGCACGTACTTTGGAAACAGCAGTTAGAACATATTACTAGAAGGCTCCGTATAGTATCCGCGTATATATACAAACTAAAAAGTGCATGCTGTGTAAAATTACGGCAGTCTATTTTCAGAGCTCTAGGAGAGTCAATCTTACGGTACGGAATAACGATATACGGGAATTGTTCAGGGTACAAAAGGAAGGGAATTGATAGGGTTATAAAGCATATTGCGAATAACATTTCATATGGTTCAGTCTATGATGGCTTAGAACAGGAAGAAAAAATGAAAGCACTAAGCATACTCTCATTCGATCAATTTTATAAGTATGTAGCAATAACAAGTAATTATTATAAAAATGATTTCAAATACGAGGTTAAGAAAAGAAATCTAAGGCGTACAGAGAGATTTATCTTGCCGAAAGTTCTAACCAATTACGGTAAAAAAGAAAGGAAGTATTACATCCCTGCATTATTTAACGCGTTGCCTGAAACTTTAATTAATTTAACATCCATTCGCGCGGTGAAACTAAACGTCAAAAAATGGTGTCAAACGCTAGCTGGTACTACTTGTGGATAAAAAGTTGTAATCGTTTGCATAGTGCACAGTTCTTTCTTATGTATAATGATGTATGCAGTGTTTTGTTGGCTGCCTGGACCCACACACAAGCATTTCTGCTTTCGTGGGCCAGTACGCTATCTTGTGTACATTTTTCTTTTCAGTAAATAAAGTATTATTATTATTATTCACAATGTGCGAATGACAACAGGAAACAGAATGTAACCACTTTGAACATATGCACGCGCTTTTAATTCCATAACTAAAAGTGAAAAAAGTAGCGTGAAAAGTAATCAAGTTACTTTCTGGTACAATTTCAATTACATTTGTGATGCAGTAATCAATTTTTGTAATTAGTTACATTTTTCAACGATGTGATTGTAGTTGTCGCATACGTTTTTTTAGTAACGCTTACAAGACTGCTCTCAATCAATTCTCCTTCTGAAAATAAACTTCATTTTGTAAAAATGCAATAATAATAATAATAATAATAATAATAATAATAATAATAATAATAATAATACTTTATTTCCTGGTAGTGTCCAAAAACGGCCACAAAGGCCTACTTTTTGATACACTATAAACAAAATAACCATAACATTAAAAATGCATGTCTGTTGAGACACAGGTTGAGGCACAGGTTAATCGATACTAGCCACAAAATGACAAACGGAATACACACATATAGCAAGACGCTACAGTTAACACAAAGCTCTAAAATCAAAAGAAAACACAATGCTAGAAACCAAAACAAAATTCCACACACTATAATGCTTCACCATTTTTAAAAACGTATCTGAGTAGATGTCAAGATCAGGAACAGAAAGCTCGTTATAAAGGTGCTGGATCCTAGACATTGGCGAGGCATGGTATGGTGTATTTAGGTAAAATTGCAAAAGAAATCTAAAGAAATCTACTGGTACGAAACGGTACAAGAAAGTTCACAAACTAAAACATAGAGAGTAAAACAACATGGGAGTTGTCCCTAAAATTCTGCTAGACACTCCTATAAACCAACCGACACGTAGTACTGAGCTCCATACTCACTACATAAACAATGAAAGCCGTTTACAACTCCTGGTAACCCCAAATCAGAGCGCAACTTTTGAGGAGGAGGAGGGGAAGGTACGGAGAAGGCGCTATGCCCCTCCTCCTCTCATGCTCGCCTCCCATTTAGGGGAAAATTTTCCCTGCTAATTTTATGGGAAAAGTTTCCCCGCTAAATTTAGAGGGGGAATTTTCCGCTAGATTTAGCGGGGAAGATTTCTGGTAAATTTAGCGGGGAAAATGTTCCGTTAAATTTGGCGGGGAAAGTTTTAAGCTAGACAGCGGGAAAATTTCCCTCTAGATTTAGCGGGGAAAACTTCCCGCTAAATTTAGCGGGGAAAATGTCCCGCTAGATTTAGCGGGGAAAATTTTCCACTAAACTTACCGGGAAAATTTCCCGCTAGATTTAGCGGGGAAGATTTCCGGTAAATTTAGCAGGGAGAGTTTTCCGCTAAATTTAATGGGGAACATTTTCCGGTAAATTTAGGGGGAAAATTTCCGGTAAATTTAGCGGGGAAAACTTCCCGCTAGACTCAGCGGGGAAAATTTCCGGTAAATTTAGCGGTGGAAATTTTCCGCTAAATTTAGCGGAGAAACATTTTTCGCCAGATTTAGCGGGGAACATTTCCGGTAAATTTAGCAGAGAAAATTTCCCACTAGATTTAGTGGGAAAAATTTTCCGCTAAATTTAGCGGGAAATTTTCCGCTAAAGGTAACGGAAAAATTTCCGATAGATTTAGCGGGAAAGTTTACGCCAAATTTAGCGGGAAAATTTTCCGCTAAATTTAGCGGGGAAAATTTTCGCTACATTTAGCAGAGAACATTTTCCGCTAGATTTAGCGGCAAAAATTTTCCGCTGTATTTAGCGGGAAAAAGTTCCGCTAGATTTAGCGGAGAATATTTTCCGCTAAATTTAGCGGGGAAAGTTTTCCACTAAATTTAGTGGACAAAATTTTCTGCTAGATTTAGCGGGGAAGATTTCCGGTAAATTTAGCGAGGAAAATTTCCCGCAAGATTTAGCGTGAAGAATTTTCCGCTAAAGCTAGCGGGGAAAATTTTCCGCTAGATTTAGCGGGAAGATTTCCGCTAAATTTAGCGGGGAACATTTTCTGCTAAATTTAGCGTGGAAAACTTTTCCGCTAAATATAGCGAGGAAAAGTTTCCGCTGAATATAGCGGAGAAAGTTTTCCGCTAAATTTAGCGGGGAACATTTTCCACTAAATTTTGCGGAGAAAATTTTCCGCTAGATTTAGCGGGGAAAGTTTTCCGCTAAATTTAGCGGGGAAAAGTTTCCCCTAAATTTAGCGTTGAAAATTTTCAGCTAGATTTAGCGAGGAAGATTTCCGGTAAATTTAGCTGGGAAAATTTCCCGCTAGATGTAGCGGGGAAAATTCCCGATAGATTTAGCGGGGAAAGTTTTTTGCGCTAAAGTTAGTGGGGAAAATTTTCCGCTAGATTTAGCGGGGAAGATTTCCGTTAAATTAAGCGGAGAAATTTACCCATCATGCACCGCGCTGTTACTACTACGGCGACGCCGACGGCAACGCCGCACAAGCCGGAAACAGGCGACTAAGATCAGCGCTCTAAAAGTAGTTTGTGTTCTATGCCTTGTTTTCTTACATTGTTGCGCCCAAGAAACATATTTATGCCTCTGCGGTTCACCCATTTCGACTTTCCTACATATCAAGGTGAGCTCTGATATTCACCATACTCCAAAGGTTTACTCACACAGTCTGTCTTGTTGGCGAAAATAGCGTGGCTAAACGAGGTTTCGGGAAACAGATGCGTGAACGAGACCGAAACAGACGCGTGTCTCCGAAAAAGGTTGCGCGCTCTCCTCGCTGCTGGAGCGAGATTTTGCAGAAACCTCAGCGAGGTCTGTCAATCACCCGATGGACAAACGCGGATGCTGCCAATGGCAGCTCGACATCGCTATGACGTCGGACCTTCGAAGCTGAGCGAGTTTTTCTTGGAGCCTGATTTTTAGCCGATCCGCAGCCAAAAGAGAAAACAAAGATGGCGGCGAGCGACAGGCAGAGGAGCGGTGCGTACTGGCACTACGGGTTAGCACTACGGGTAGGTGCAGCTGGTGGCACGGACCAGATTCCCCAACAGTCGCGCCGAGTGAAAGCACTGCATATAAATATGATGACTGCGTATAACTGATATTTTAGCGGTGCAAACATGTCCGAAAGACTTCTAGATTATCCGCCTGTTTGACGTCCGCGGTCTTTCTCCTGTTCGGCATGCCCAGTAAACCGAGTGAACCAAATCTGATGAAGTTTATCGAGTCGTATTTAATAAAGCAGACTGTCTCTTCAAACTGAGCATACTTCATATTTTAATGCGAAGCGCTCGATAATCCCGGTGCAGAGGGCAAGGTTTCGCGAAACTCTCGTGGGTCATTACGTCTCAGGTTTCGCGCGCCAAACTCTACGAATGAACAGGCCAATATCGCGATATCTTGGTTTCGCTAAAGCGTTTCGCGTTGGAAAGATGCATCGTGTGAATAAACCTTTAGCGTCATTTGTCGTTTTTATTTTTTCTAACATCGATCAATAAACATATACCGTATAAAAGTCCTAATGCATTCACACTCCCAGTACTTGAGCGGAGTTTCACCACGCTTGTTCATGTCAGTCGTGCTTATGACTTCTATTATCAGGAATGAATGAACACACCAAACAACGTTTTTATTTAAATCGAGTGATCATATTAGTTTTTTTTTTAACAGTCTCATCTACATATGCAGAGGTCCCGGAAGGGTAGCCCAGTGCAATCTCCGAATACGTAGCCCAGGCTCAGACAGTGGTTGTAGCAGGCGATTTCTTGCTCGGGGCAACCCCAGTTTGGAGGGCCTAAGTGAAATGAGATTACAATATTAATGTGATGCATGATGTATTTAACCTAAAACGGCAGAAGCAGGAAGCAATTTTGACAGTGGTGAAAAAGGAAACCAGGATAGGGACCACTGTCAAAGTTTTTTTCCCTCCTGCTGTCCCAGTCTCCGGTTGATCACATCGGGGTAAACTTACACAGGCTATAGCCCGCGCACTGGTTGTATTTTCAATATTGTGACAATAAAAACAAAACTAAACTAATGCGTAGTGCTTGACTCATATCAACCACAGAAACTCACAACTATTACCGTACAGCGGGTACTGTTAGTGCCCCTACTTGCGAAATTCGGCGGAGTCCGTCCGCAATAACCCACGTGATGGTGGGACGTGCGTCGGCCCCCGTGCCGTCGACTTTCACACAACCACGTCATCTACGAAAATGACGTGCTTTCACTCCCTTGGCTTTCCTCGCCTCTCTCTTCTTGCCGCCGAAAACGTGCCATAAAAGTATCTTAACCAAATAGTACCTCTCTGTCATTTCACAAAATGCTCACATCTCCTAAAGCACATATCCTACAACTATTCTGCTAAAATCAAATCTCCTTAGGGATATCTTTCAACAACGTTAGAGATTATGCTGTCAATCGGAGTGCACTTCGTGTAGTGTTTTGCTATTTTGTTTTCAGACATCGCTTTTATTTAAATTAATAAACAAAGGTTCACACTCAATAATATCATTTCAACCAGTGGTACTTGGTCACTTAGAATCAATCAATCAATCAAATCATGTTTTATTTTGCCGCCAAGGAGATTACAGGTCTCAGAGCGGCGCACGCACGTGAGGCGAAATAAAAATATGCGAGCGAGTAGCGATGAGCAATACATTCCTTAACTTTTCAAAGTTATTAAGGAAGTCCGCGTTAGAATAATTAAACTAGTCATACATAAGGTGCATGCCTGTCAGTTGCGTGTCAGTTACAAAAGTGTAAACAATTCGGGAACCTATTTTGCCGTTGGGGAACATTAAATATTGTATTTAGCAGCAGGGAGAACCAATAACAGCTTTGAACACCTTATAAAATAACAGATTGACCAAGTGAGGCATTTAATAAGTATATATTACTCAGTCCGCGTCAGGTATATTCATCAAATCCGCTGCCAAGAATTTCTCCTCCTGTTATGATATTTTGAACATCAGTTTCTATCTGAGAAGAAACTACTCCTTTAAGCTGTTCAATGTCGCCGAAAACCTTAAGAACTGTTCGAGACTATTACTAACAATCGCGAAGAAATTTACGAATGAATGGGTTCATGCGTTTTTTCGCTAGGAAACTGTGTGGCACATTGTCAGGAAAAATTAAATTCTGATGTATAGGTGGCGTGCCTGACAACGACCAAATATCGTCAGTAATAATATTCTAATAGTCTCAAAATTTCAGAAAAATAGGGCTAGGCATAACTTAGCCCGGAAAGCTATGGAAAATATGTGTTGTTTTTGTTTGCGGTTAAAATGCTCAGCAACAGTGGAGGTTATCTTGGTGGCATGCTTGGCTGCATGAAAATAAAAGCGACTATAAACTCAAATTTATGCACACAGATGGAGGTGTTGCCTTTGTATTTCAAGATGAGGCCTGGCCAAAAAAAGCTCTTCATTTCCAAAAAGAAAAAATTATTATTTAAAAAAGGCTTTTGTTGACGCGGTACAGCATCATAAGCAAAGCCATTAGTTATCTTGATTAAATTGCAAGTAAATTTTTGTCTGTTGTTCCGGCAATTGTCACACGTGAAAGCAAATTGCTCATGCAGTCATTCTTCTGAAATACAACATATTCTCAAGTTAGTATAGAAATATATCAGGTTGAAAAAGAAAGCATTTATAATGTTTTAAAACTCATCTTGAAAAAGTTCAAAAAAATATGCTGGCCTCTGCATTGCCTATCTTGGTTTGGATCGTGAGGTAGCTTTCTTAAAATTCTAGCCTCTTGAGGATGAGCGAGAATATAACATGCAGTTTCAAAGCCATTACGCGTTATTCATGATATCGCTTTTAAAAAAACGTAATAAAAATGGTAGCTTAATATATACCGTATTTACTCCACTAATAGCCGCACTATTTATGACCAATGCCTTGCGTCTACTTTCCCGCAAAGCACATATACAGCCAATAATCGCGTTGCGCATAAATAACATAGCGAATAACTAGATCGAGAACACGAGTCTCCATACAAATGCCATCTTCACAGATGGTATCTTCGCGCGAAGACGTTATCTCTGTCCTGTAAACCGCTGGAATCTCGCTGTCGATGGCGGTGATTGGCAATCCGCGTGCTCCGCGGAAAAGCGAACCCTCAGGTTTCCTTCATAAACTGTACGGCTATTACTCGAGTAAATAACTGGCACGCCGCTGACAGCGTGTGGTGCACTCTAAGAAATGCCTGCGCTTCTACTTAGCCGCAAAACATTCAAAGAGTCAATCAGTGTAATCTAAGAAATCAGCTCAGCGAATGATGAGGCGAAATATCTGTTTAGACCTGAAAATGAAGGCTGCGCGGTGACATTACGAAAAGCAAAGCGTCAAACTTGCATTGCGTAATGCCACAGCGAAGACTTAATTTTAAGATCGAAACAGATGTTCCTCCTCATCATTCACTCAGCTGATCTCTATAAATCACAATGATTGGCTCTTTGGGTGTTTTGCGGGTAAGTAGACGCTCAGGCATTTCTTTGAGTGTGGGGGCGGTGAGGCCCACCGGACTGTCGATGTGTGTCTCGCCACTGTGAGATGTTAGGTAGTGCTACACGACACTTATCCGGAACACACAAACGGTGCCTCATGTTTTGGGAGCGCTATCCTGGGGGCGGTCGAAGTACGTATTGCTCTACGACGTAGCGCTCGGCAAAACAGTCCGAGCAGGGAAGGCCGCTCGTTTTACCGTGGACACTGCAGCGAGTTTGCCGGCAGGCCATATTATACTTGCGACGTTTTCGCACAAAGATGTGTCGGCTGCTGTCGAAACAATCAGTGGTTGAATGATTCCATCAGTAGACATATGATGTTTCTACTGATTGAGGCGAAAAGCGTGAACCACCTCGCATGCAATGTTGCTGTGGAATGCCCTGCGGTTTTCAAGTATTCAGTAACTATAGCTGAAAGTGGAGGAGGCTGCAATTGTGCCACTAATTGAGATGACGGATCTACTTGAAATGCGCGCAACGTATTCAGTGAAGGCGAAAGCACAACTTCGATTTCCATTTACGTCTAAGAAACGACGTAGCTTTTTTTATGTGTAAATACGGCCCCATCACGACACAAATTACCTGGTGCTATCACACGTCACTGGGTGTATTATTAAGTTAATTTCTATTATAAGATAACTTTAGCAAGTAAGGCGAAAAAGGGTTTCAGTCACGGCTCGCAAAAACAGAGGCTGTCAGCAGGATAATTTTAGAACTCGGTGAATATGAAGGAACTCTATATTTAAAGTGTTTGAATTCAAAGGAATACCTTTGCCTTAGAACCGTGAATTTTGTAACTCCTTCCCTTCCCCCCCCCCGTCTTCATAAAAAAGATAATTAACACTGATGTGAGAGTTCAGCCTAAATTGATCAATTAGTTAAAGGGACAAAAGCAATATCGGCTGTTTGTTCTTTTGGGTGTAAATTACTATTTTTAGTTTTTTTTTTTGCTAAGTCTTAAAGGGACACTACTGACCAACACCATACTAGAATATTCAAAGCCTCCGCATCGTCTACTCTCTCTTCATAAAACGACGTCAGATTCAGATCGCGCGAACTCGGCGATTGGACCCAGAGTCCGACCTTCGACGCGCGGATTGAACACGAGCCCCGGCCGAAGACTGACGCAGCACTTGTGCCCAAACTCAGGCTTCGATCGATCCTACCGTGATGACGGTGTGGAGGCCTTCTGCATATCTAGGTATTGTTGCACTGACAGAGTATTTATGCTCGCCGAGGTTTTTAGTTTTACATGACACATGAGAGCCTAACTACCCAAAACACAATTTGCGGCTCAAATGTTTTTTGTTTTTTTTTCTGCTCGAAAACCGCCGATTGAGAACTGGCCGGTTTGAGTCTCTGTGATCAGGTGCCGTTATATATGTTTTAGACACATACGATTGAGAAAAAAAAGTAGCACAATGAACCGGAAGTGCTCTGGGCATTCTGTGCCTAATTCTCAATCTGGCGTCGTATTGCGGGAGTCGCAGGCTGGACGGCTAAACGAAGCCGACAAAGCGATGGTGGCGGATGACGGGCGTGGGACCTCTACTTCAGAAGTGTTCTTCGCGACACCGGCGAATCTATCTAGCTTCGAACGAGAAATCTTTTACCGATGAAATCAATAGACCGATCTCACCAGGCGTTCCACGCATGCGTGACGCCGCCATTACTGTAGTACAGTAGAAGGCAGACGCCAGTTCACGAGATAGCTCATGCCGCCTCGTGCTCTGCTCGCGCAGACCTCCAGCAGGGTTGTCGCGCGTGCAGAAATACTACAGCTCCCAGGATGCACATCGGCAGCGGTGGCGTACTCAAACTGGCTGGTGAGATCGGTCTATTAGGATTTATTCCGTACGACACGCCCGACCACCAAGCTGACTCGCACGAGGGTGTCAGTGTTTCTTTAAGTACGCGCCTTGTTGTGTGTCTTAATTATTTATATTTCCTTCAATTCACTTCAACTGATTACTTTAAAGAGTCCCGTTAGGGGGTATTACATAAGGGGCGGGGTGTACAAAATAAGCATTTGAAAAAGTGCAACGTGAATTCACTGAGATAAATTAATGGTAACATTTTCTATGAAACCTGATGGGCAGGTGATGGCAACGATATTGTAGGAAAAGTCGTTCCAGTCTTTGGGTACTCGGGGAAAAACTGAGGCGGAAATAGTGAAAGTGCGGGGCTGTCGGCGGGCGACTTGGAGCAGATGACCGGTGCGGTGGAACCTGCGTGCTGAGGGTGCGATGTAAGGTGAGATACCAAGCAGAGAGTGGAAGAAAGTGTGAAATAGAGAGAGGCTGAAAATTGCTGCGACGACAAGAAAGAGTTCGCAAACATGATATAGCTTCTAGGGACGATACACTGACATCGTACGAGTATGAAACATAAATGAATCTGGTGGCGCGATTTTGAAGTGCTTCCACTGCGTTGATTAGATATACTTGGTGTGGGCTCCAGATTGCGGGTGCGTATTCAAGTTTGGGTCTGATAAGCGATTCATAGGCAAGTAATTTCACGTGTTGCGGTGCATGACGTAGGTGACGTTTTAAGAATCCCAGGGATCTGTTTCCAGAAGAAATGATGTTAGTAACATGCGTGCGCCATGCTACATGGTTACAGAGGGTGACACCAAGGTACTTATATGACTCGACTAGATCAATGGGAACGTTAAGGATAGCATAGAGGAAGAATGAGGGTTACGGCGAAGCTGAAGGACATAACTTTACATCTGTTAATAATATTATTATTATTAATATTTTTTTTATTTTTCGTTCCCACAAAGAATTTTTGTGTTTACAATTTGGTGCACTAACATACATAAAGTAAAAGCTAAAAATACAAGAAACAACAAAGTTAAATCAATGAAAGCCATGCAAGATTATCATAAAGAAAAAATTGATTCTTGATTAGTTCGGAGACATCTACTCACGTAGATTCAACATAAACTCATGAGTGGATGAAAATCTGTTGAGGTTGAATTTTAGTGAATCATGAGCAATTTGTATTCTTGACAATGGGATCACAGCCGACAAGAAAGATAGATAAAAAGTTGAAATGTTTCGGCTCGGGCGAGAGGGAATATGAAACTGAATAGTTCGCAATAAAGCCGCCGAATTTACCCTGCCATAAACAACTTTCTGAAGGAATAGAAAACCTTTGTACTGCCTTCTCACGGTCAATTTATGCAGCGAAAATTTACGAAGCAATATTTCATAGTGATAAAAATATCCCCTTGCAATGTAGCCGTCTAATGAAATTTTTATAATTCGTTTTTGCACACTTCAATAGCTAGCTCTTGCGACAGAGTCAATGCATTCCAAATGACTGAGGCAAATTCCAGTCGCGATCGAACTTTAGACTTAAATAAGAGTAGCAAGCAACAGGGTGCTGAAAATCAACGACAAATTCTTAAAATCATTCTTAACGTCCTCAACGCTGCATTTACTGTAGCGAAGACATGATTGTAGAAAGAAAGTGAGCTGTCAATATACACTCCAAGGTTCCTGATAAAGGAGACTGGGGGAACTGATACGCCATCCAGGTAATATGCGAATCAAATAACATCACGCTTCCTGGATAACACCATTGATTTGGATTTCAAAAGGTTAAGTAACAAGCTGTTTTCTATACACCCTCTCGAAATTCAACGTAAATCAGCTGGGAGAAGAGAGCAGTCGGATAGTGACCTCACATGCCCTTAGAAATAACTTAATTTCGTCAGCAAGCACAAGGATTTTAGCATTGCTAACACAATAAGCAATCTCATTTACAAACAACAGGAACAAAACGGGACAATAATTGAACCTGCGTGCCGCAGGTTCAATATGTCGCCAGACGCTGAAAAAACTGTTCGGAGAAGATACCATTGACACGAATAGATTTGCGACGATCACACATGTAGCTATGATTAAGGTTAAGAGGCATTAACCATCTGTTGCACCATCCTTGTTCGTTGTCGAGGTCGTCTTGAAGGGTAGCTTGGTCGGAAATGTTAGTAACTGAGCGATAAATAACACAATCGTCGGCAAACATACGAATATGACGGGATACTTGTAGGGGTAATTCGTTGATGTAAATTAGAAACAAAAGAGAAACGAAGACGGATCCTTGGGGGACGCGCAATATTACTAAGAGAGAACGAGAAGGCTGGTTGTTAATGAGAACACACTGGAAGCGGTTTTCAAGGAATTCCTGAATCAAGTTTAAGACGTCTATATTTAGGTTCAACTGTGCAAGTTTATATATTACGCGCTTATTAGGTACTCTGTCAAATGCTTCCGCGAAACCTAAAAAATGGCGTCAGTTTGTATGTAATGGTAAAGATTAGTATGCAGACCATAGAATAAATAGGACCATTTGGGTTTCGCAAGAGTATGTTCCTGGGAAATCCGGGTTGCGAAGAATTGAAGAAATCGTTGGAGTCGAAAAAATGTTTGATCTGATAGTGGATGACAATATTGGATACCACTGTTTGTTTTCAAGACAGAATTTTCGGCTCTCTGAAAAATAATTATTGCTCAGTCCACTGTTCCTACTTTTATATAGTAATTGAATGGGTTCGTCACAAGGAGCTGTATTCCGCCTTTGTAAAGGTAATTTTTTTATTTAGTAAAATATAATTATTCGAATAATAGTTTTGCATGCCATCTAAATTTTAAATCGATTTAACGGTGTTTGAACTCGATCATGAAAGATATTGTAACTAGAAAAACAAACACATTGTTATGGCTGGTGTCTGTACGAGTAACCTAATTTTACCTTCATTTGTGTTATTCACTACGCTGATTCCCTTTTCGAAGGTTTTTATGTAGCTCTTACAACTGGGCCGCTGCTAAAGGTATTCCGATATCACCTTGGGTTTGAGACTTGTGTCCCATCGCAGGGCCACATTGCTGGTTTCTATATGAATATATTCATGACATTTATAGCATAATATTTTTAAACAAATACGGCCGCATCTGGAAATGTCCGAATTGATCCTCCGATCACAGAAAGAGATATACTTGCTTTGTTCAAGGCTTTATTTTTATTAAAAAAAGGAAAATAACAGACATTATGGGCGGATGAGATCAGCGTACGAATAAAACAGTTGATTACAAAAATCTAAAAACAAACGCGATGCGGCGGTGGTGAGGGTCGTCTCTTCACCATTCTACAGAAAGTATGCGCGTTTACTTTCCTACACTACACGGAGATTTCTAATAGAGGCCAGTAATAGAAGAATTGAAACGAATAACAAATCTTGAAATATGACAAAACAGAACTACAACAACAGCGGAGCGCGGTTGGTCAACGTGCACGACATTTCATGTGTTCATTGTCCTCGCGCAGATTAAATTTTTTGTCTAATCGTATTTTCATCTTTTTCATTCGCTGGGATCATTCTAGCGTTCGGCATGTTGGACTGTCGCCGTGTTTTTCATGCAGATGCACTCGCAGACGTTTCTTTTTAAGTGTAGGATATTAGGTAAGATCCACAAACATGATCTGTTGATTAGGATATGTGCGGGATTCGTAAGACTTTGATTCTATCTTCAAAGAGTTTAAACAATAATTGATTGTTTTGGAGTTAAGTGTTAAAGTCAAATAATGCACCTCGAAATCTCTCATTACTATAACTTATTTCCTTAAAAAATATATTTAAACCCCTTTTTATATTTTCTCCTTTTTTAACTTATATTTGAAAGCAAATCAAAATGTTTTATTACCGTATGGGTCTTGGGCATTCACCAGGCAGGTGGCGAAGGCTGGAAGAGACATTTTCGCAGGTAAGCAGTTTTACGATATAAATCGCAACTTTATATTCTCACAAAAATCTTAATGCTGTTGTTTTGAACACAAATTAGCATCATGCCAGGCATTAATCACTATGTCACCATGTTCGGTGTATCATGTTCACTAAAGTGTTCTCCGAAGGGAAGCGAAAATCTTCATAATAAATGGCACTCAGATTGTCCCTCGTAAAGATAGTCGCGCTGCCAGAATATCTGCATTAAACTATTATTACTTCAATCCATTGCAAAAACTACTGGAAAATAGCACAAATCTGGACCGTAAGTTTGAGGGTATATTCAATACGTTATAGAAACGGTTGACTTCTTTTGTAATATTAACTCTTTTTTGGTTCATTTCATAAACATTATTGCGATATACTGTAATATAAATGTCTACAATCAAAAACCGAATTATGTCCAGAACGCACCCAGAGATGCCGTGTAGAAGGGCACAGGTAAGAGAAACGTTTTCGCATAAAAGTTATACACTGATCAACCAAAACGTAATCATCCACCTAACAACTTGTTGATCAACCATTGGTACGCAAAATACTGTTAAACCGTTAATTTTCGCGAGCTCTTAATTTTCGTGACTTTCGCGAACTGAAAATTTTGTGAAATTTAGAGGAACGCTGAAAATTTTGGTCCTGAAGTGTTTTAATGCAGGCGTCAGGAATTCGAGAAATTTAGTGGCCGCGATTATGTCCTCTGTGACCAACTAGCAAAAAACAGGAACCGCGAAAATAAAAAAAAGAATATTACAGTAGTTGCAACCGGTTTCGGCATGAATTCTACGAGTCCCTGCTCAGTGTCCCGAAAAGCGTTGTACCAGATTTGGAAGTACAAATTGTGTAAATCGTGTAGATTACGAGAAGGTGGTTTATGAGCTCTAAGCTTGAGCCATATCCCATGGCAGATGTGCTCAATACGACTAATGTCTGGCGAGTTAGGGGGACAGGACATAGGTGGGTTTCACCATGCTCTTCACACCGCTGTAGCACAATTATAGCCTTGTGATACGGAGTGTAGTCCTGTTGGAAGATTCCAGTTCCGCTGCGGAAGACTGAGGCCATATATGGGTTTGACAGGTCAGCAGTCATGTTGATATAGTCCACATGTTTTATAATGTGCTCTACAACAACCACCGGTCTCAGGGATGCCCATGAGAACGTCACCCAATGCAAAATAATGGCACAAGCCGCTACCATCTACATCAGCAGATAGTAGATAACGCGTATGGCATGTCAGCTCGGTGCGTTCATTCCCACAGTGTAGTGCTCGTCGCGATGTTTTGGTTAATTAGTGCATTTATAACAACTCAAATTTAATAATTCATGCCTCGCAGCTGCCGCTGACAAGGATATAAAAATGCGAGTTAAGTTTAAAGTCAGGTATTCTGTAAAACAGAGCGCGATTTTATGGCAGGCATTTAGAAGATTTATGGTGCCGTGGTCAACAACGTAGAAAAAATCAGCTATTTACGTGTCAATAATGTCTAAAATAGCCATAAAACTTATTACAACAAACATTGTATCTGACATGTTTTGTGGAGTGCATTTAAGGAAACACTTACTCAAACGTTCGCCAAATAATACATCTGCTTTAGTTTCAATCACTGCGTTTAGAACTATATCGTTGACGACAATTTTTGCACTTTTTTGTTTATAGAAGCCTTTAAACTTATGTCTAACGCTATTATGAATCCATTATTTGAAGCTCGCAAAATTCAATACAAAATTTGCAGCCTTTTGGGTATGTAAAATGTGACATTTAAAATGCCGTTGTTTCACGCGCTGGGGAATTTTGAAGAAAACATGCACTTCTCATTCTTCAAAGTCTACAACGATTACGTAAACTCACCCAGTAGAAAAATTACCACAAATGTCTTGATCGGCTTCGCCATTTTCTTAGAGGCCTGGACATAAATAAATATTTGCGTTTATAATGGATAAATATGCATCTCTGATAAGAAAAAGTAAAAACGCGCAATCTAGACAAAAAGATTACGCTTTGTAAAATCAGTTAAAATATTCAGAAGAAATCGTTTCTCTCTCGATACTTCTGAGCATCTCTGAAACTGTTTGGTTACACAAAAGCGTAGTACTGATAAAAAGCCTCAATCGAATTTCTGTTAATAACATATGAAGGTTACGATAAACGTTCAGCAATAGAATAATAAAATGCAAGCAAGCCCTTTGTATATATCTTAGGCAAATTAAAAACAAGCCACATGTGCGGATCCCAGAAACACAGAATTTCCCAGGTATTACATGAAGAGTTGGATTAGCTCTACATTTTTTAATTAAAAAACTATATGGACTGCAGGCTTCACATAATCGCAAATAACTTACTTCCAGCGGTATTTTACGGTAGTAGGAGCCGTAATGTTTGTTTAACGTTTTACTCTCATGCACTACTCAACCTCTTCGCACCTTTGCGTCTGATATTGATTTAACAGAGTGTTCAGATATGCACCCACATAATATAAATGTTCTATAAGTTTAGAAGGAAACGTACTTGTACCTGAGTAGATTCACTTAGGAAGGCCCCGAATCTGTGGAAAGAAACTGGCGATTATCGACTTATATAGCTGTTGATAACAGGTGACGAAGATAACGATGTTTTTGCGCCATCTGTCAAATTGGGCCTTTAAGAACTAGTCGAAATGTAAACATTTGATACACACAACAAACAAGCCGAGAGATGAAGGACTTAAGCGACCATACTCTAGGTTATTTTGGGAAATGCCAGGCGTTTAATAATTTTAGCGCTTAGGTATGGCACGAAAATATTACAATGTATCAATGGTGCAGACCGGACGTTTCTAGAAGAAAAGAGCATGTACTGTCAACCTCCTCCATGTAGTAGATAAACGTTCCGTTCATAATGACAAAATCGAGAGAAATTGGCACCTGCTCGTAAAGCAGCTGGAATCTGCTAGTCGGTTCTGCTGTGTAAATGTTCAAAAAGAAGCCCCTTTCGTGAAGAAGATAAGACCGACATCTATCTATCTTCTAGCGTATTGCTTGATGAACGGAAACGATGTTTGCTATTGCTATCGTTTTATCTCAAGCCACGTGCCCTAAAACTCCCAGGTGTGGTACGTGGGATCGCTCACATAACAAAATGCTGGGACTGCCACACATGGTCATATTCTAGGATGGTTTAATTATTATCTTCATGTCTCCGAACATGCATTTATACACAAAAAGCCTTTGTTAGAAAAACAAGTGATGAGGAAGGGATTAGAATGCAGGCTTCGGCAAAATTCAGGCAAACTTAATAAAAATAAATTCAATTAAAATCGAACCCTAATTTTCCAGGAACACTGAAAAAAAATCTGAAACAAAAGGTTGTTGAACTCGAAACAGCTTGAGTTGGATATTTAACTTCATTGGCTACACTTTGAATCCACAATAATAAACATTTGGAACGGACGACAAAAACACTTCACTCTGCAGTTTTTTTATAAATCAAGAAATGAAAATGTGTATAGGAACTGTAAAGAAAAAATAAGAAAAAAACTAATATTCTCCGATGGCTTCATAGTTGTCAAGAGCAGTACAAGTGACACAGTGCTCTCATTCAAAACGTGAGGTGGACTCGGCTGATGCTTTTGAGCACTGGGGATGTTTCACAGTGAAAAGGCAAAAAGCTTTCGAAGGGAAAAAAAGAAATACTCAGCTTTTACGTTTAAAGAAACATATAAAAACAAGGCACGGGGATTTTTACACTATTGCGCTGCATTCGTTGAACGCACTGAAAGATAAAAGGTAACTTTTCATTACTGAGTTCATACCTTCGTGCGGGCCGCGAGCACAGTGGGAGTAAATCTAGTTTACCTTTTTGGAAAATCTCACAAGGCTTCTTGTCAACCACACAATGCACCATGCGACGCAGGGGATTGTGCCATTTTGATGTATACTCGGGCCGGCGTGCTTCTCAGATCCTTGAAGAGGCTAAATTCATTATCTCTTATCAATGCGAACTAAAAAAAGTAAAAAAAAAAAAAGCAAGCACATTTTAAACCTGGTTCTGCTGTCTTTCCGTTCGGATATCGCATAATGCTAAAAAAACCTAAAAACAGCTCCCTGTGGTCATGGGTGCTCCACCCGTCGTGCATCGCACTGCCGCAGTGCATAGAAAAGTCGATGGGAAATGCTGCATATTTCCGGAATTGTCTCTCACTGTTTTTCAAAAGGCGACAATAGGAGTGTATATAGATTTATTGAAACTTCTTACTGGAGTCATTTTCTGGTTTTGCCGGATGTTGATCATGCATCTGAGGCGCTGACCCCGATTTTTAAAGGTTCGATCGACAGTCTTGCTTCTAAATAGTCAATTACGCAATACTAATTCCCTGACAGGTTTTCAAAAGTACAAAAATTTGATTCGAAGTGAAAATAAAATATATCCCAATTTTATATAAAAGATATTCTGCTCTCTGGTACAGACAATTTTGCATAAATTGTGCATTAGGGGAAAATAATTCAAGTGCGATAACCACACCAGGAGAGGAAAAATGTATTGAATTGCAGACCAAAATATTTGTGGCACTTTCTGAAAAAGCATGCTCGTAAGGCTAGTCGATGTATCTGCCTGCGTGGTGTTTCAGTTGATGACGATAGTTATCACTGACCGCCTGCTGAGATGCCAAATATTTTTGTTGCCTTGCATGTATTTTGAATGTTATTATTACGGCAACCAACCTTTGTTAACCAGATCACGATCAGATAAATTGACCTCTTTGCCTTCTCTACGAGCAGATTCTAGTGGCATTACCGAAGCGATAAGAAAAGTAAGCTCGAAATTTTCAAGTGGTGTTAGCGGTATACAGATATTCGTTATCAAAGCATGTAGTGAATTGTTGATTGCGTAAATTTTACTATAACTACCCATACTACAATGCCACCCTTCTTGCTCTACCTGACCGAGTATCATTACGCCTTAATCACAGCCAATGCATCACGTGTATTGAAGGCGAAACGCTTGCGTTCAGCACTTCCTTTTTACCCCAAGCAATAGCCATCTGGAACTACGAGGTTTTGACGATTGTCGTGTGTGGCGTTTTTGAATTACTCTCAATCTCAAAGTATTCAAAAGAGAGCGTCTATATTTTTATAGTGTGTTATATTTGCAAGTAGGTAAGACAACATTATAACTGCTATTTATTATTCGTCGCTCCAATCTTTGTAAAAATCCCCAAACATGCCTCCGCGAACAACTGTGACCTTAATTGCGAATTTTATTTTGAGTCGACAATGTCTAGTATCCTTTTTAAAATAATACCACGTGTAGAACCTTCCATTGCCTTCCAAACTAAGCGAAGTTTGTGATTTTATCATGCACAATTACTGACAAATAAATGATGAAACAGATAGGGTTTTCACTTTTCGCTCAATTTCAGCACGCTGTATAAAAAAAAATTTAATTTTTTTCTTTTTCTCGTGTCGCGTTTTTTTTACACCCTTCTTTTAGCCAGAGAACATTCCGTTAGAGGTATTTGCCTTGGTTTTGAGTTTTAAGCCTCTAAATATGCTAGAAAAAAAAGAGCAAATGCCGATGGTGGGATTTGACGATTTTTGTGTGTGGCGTTTTTGAACCACTCTCAATCTCAAAGTATTCAAAAGAGAGCTTCCATATTTTTTTATTGTGATATATATGCACGTCGGTAAAAGAAAATTCCAACTACTATTTATTATTCGTCGATCCATTCTTTGTAAAAATCCTCAAACATGCCTCCGCGAGCAACTGTGACCTAAACTCCGGATTTTTTTGTTAGTCGACTATGTTTAGTTTTGTTTTTAAAATAATACACATGTAGAACCTATCATTACCTTCCACATTATGTAAAGTTTGTGTCTTAATCACGTACGAGGACTGAGAAATAAATTATGAAACAGAGAAGGTTTTCACTTTTCGTTCAATTTCAGCACGTTGTATAAAAAAACAAATCTTTAATTTTTTCTTTCTTTTGTTTTGCGCTTTTTTACACCTTTATTTTACCCAAAATACATTGCGTTAGAGGTATATGCACTGGTTTTGAGTTTTAAGCCTCTAAATCTGCTAATAAATGATTCGGTTCTGTTATCAACATGAATTTCGTATTAAAAATATAATATTTCGCATTTAAAAATCCAGGTTTCCAATAGGAAGTGTATTTTACTCTAATGTTTTACAATATTATACTTTGATATTTCTAACGTAGTATAGATTATGTAGCGCATACGGTTTAGGCTTCAGGCCCCTCCAATCATGGCACCGGCGGAAATTGGTCTGAAAACCCGCTTTCGGCAGTTGCGATTTTATAGTGTTTAGACGCTTGGAATTTCACACTTGTTATTATACGCCTAACGACATTCATGTCTTTTATATGAGTATTTATTCAACGTCCCTTAGATTATTATAGTAAAGAATAAAATATACAGCTATAACCCTAAACCCACCATCAGCATTTGCTTTTTTAGCATATTTAGAGGCTTAAAATTCAAAACTAGTGCATAT
>JAZHYW010069334.1:0-44470 GCA_037355805.1 Ixodes ricinus
ACTCGGGCGGTGGGGGTTCCACCCGATTGACCCACGCCCTATTTATGGTGAACGCCCTCGGGAGATCGACGAGTACATAGAGTTATTACAATAAACGCTAGAGGCTCAGCTGGCGCTAGTGTCTACGGGACTTCTGGTTGCAAATTGAAGCAGACAGCATGCAGTCTACATTTACAGCCTCCCTGTGTATTCCTATGGGAAAACGCGCGTGAATTTTGTCTCTTCGCCGGAAAATAACATGAATAACTTTTGTCATATCGGTTGTAACGGATAGTATGTACCTTTATTGGTATTGCGAAAGTGTAATTGCTTTAGTTACAGCATTTTTCTTTACCACTGAGCGATGTTAAACTTCGCTCTATTTCAGGCCCAAACCCTGTTTCAAGGAAGGTATGTGAAAACGAGCGACGATTCTAAGCAAACTAACGATCGAAAGGAATGTAGTGTGTGTTCAAGGTCTGGCTAGCATTTCGGTGGTGCTTATATATTGCTAATATGCCCGTCCTGTCATTGGATGAAAATGACTCCGTCGTGCATCTTTACGATCGGTTAAAGAAACATTCGAACGCAAAAAATAAAGCACGTGAGCTACGAAAGGTATGTCTTTTTATTATTTCCCATGTCGGGCAGTTTTTATCGGGCAGCTGCTCTCTGGCTCCCCTTATTTGCAAAGATTTGGAGCGTGCGGGTGATGCTTTGAACCATTTGAACCCAGAACAAGCATCTTCGCAGTACTTATTTATTGCAAATCTGACTATAATTACGTGACTTTCAATTTATTTTGATCGTCTGCAAGCACAAGGAGTTACTTATCCAGTGTTACTGCGTAGTTCTTGCCGTCTCTCTCGGTTTTCCACATGTCCTTCGTTCGTTTGGCACGTATATCCCCCATGTTGGAAAGCGTCGACGCCGTGTTCGCGCTAACAGTGTCCGACAGTGCACAAAAATACACGTACGAAGCCGTTTTAGCACCGTTTTTAATGCGATGAATTTGAAAGAAAAATGCCGTAACTGACCATTTATTTCGTCTGCGTGACTGAGAAATGTTCCAATGTGCCTAGTACGTACAAATTATTCGTGGTATTTGCTCTTATAATCGAGCGCAGAGAGAAAATGCACTCGCTTTTTCCCATAGGAATACATTACCGGAAGTCAAAATTTAGACTGCTTGCTGTCTGCTTCAAATGCAACAGCACACTAGCGCCAGCTGAGCCTCTAGCGTTTATTGTAATAACTCTATGGACGAGTACCTGCGACGACCTCAGTCCCCAGCCTGTCCCGCCGAGAGCTCCGGTCGCCGTCGCCATGACGTACTATCGTGGACACTGTTAGCTATAACACGGCAGCGGCGGCCGTTCCGTACCCCCAGCGCCCCATAGCAGGCGCCGTCCGAAACTCCGCGCATACGCCGTGTGGCGGACTCGCTCTTCCCGTTTGCGAGCACACCCTCGCTTTGTCGTCTGCTAGGCGCAGAGCAGGCGATGCCACAGTGCTGCTCGTTTGGTACCCTCGCCATAGCGAACTGGTCTCAAACTCATTTTCAACCGGCGATTTTTATTGGGGCAGATTGCAGTGTCATTAGAGCACTACCCCTGTTTAAGTTTTTTTTTTTTTGCTTTTTCAGAAACAGGCGTGCGCAATGCATTTTTACCAATATGCGTTCGCAAACCAGTATGAGCGCAGCAGGTGTGATACAGAAAGATTGTTATACTCCGTTTCACCTTAAGTCCGACCGCAGCGTACGCTACAAAACGACAGAGCCAATCAAATAGCGGCAAAGGTGCAACGTCACGGAGTGCATCACCGGGGGACCCAATAAGGTGCAAAAAGTGCTTTTGTCGCTGCTTGGTTGGTCCTATCGTCTCGTAGCGTCTGCTGCGCTTAGACCTAAAGTGAAACGGAGTATAACTGCAAGTTTGTCCCATAAAATTTTTTATCTACCGTGATGTTACATTTAGTGGCGATGATTATCCTTAGCCAGCGGAGTCAGGGAATCAACCGTGGGTACCTCTTAAGCGGTGGTTCGCTGAACCGTGTTCAGCGAAAATTGGCGAGCGCTGTGGCGTCGTCTGCTCTGTGCCTAGCAGACGACAAAGCGAGGGTGTGCTCGCAGGCGGGAAGAGCGAGTCCGCCACACGGCGCATGCGCGGAGTTTCGGACGGCGCCTGCTATGCGGCGCTGGGGGTACGGGACGGCCGCCGCTGCCGTGTTATAGCTAACAGTGTCCACGATAGTACAGCTTCGCCGATGCACCGACTCCGACGTGAGGCCAGTCAACCCTAGCTCCTCGCCGTGGAAACTAGGCGCGGCAACTCCTGTAGGTGGAGTTGCCGAAGACGACCGACGCCAAGATCCTCCACGAACATTGGAGGGCCCCTACTCGAACACTACCAGAGACCGAAAAGACGCCACTGCAACGGTGTCCAAGAACCTAAACGTCGTCATCGAGGGCCACGACGCATCAGTACTCGTGGACACCGGAGCAGACTACTCAGTCTATAGTTGGAGGCTCTCCAACCGCCTTCGAAAAGTCACGACGCCATGGGATGGACCTCAAATTAGTAGTGCAAAACTATCGATAGTACTATCGATAGTATCAATAGTCGCCAGAAATCTGACTATCGACAGTAAAAAAACGATCGATAGTACTATCGATAGTCGACTATCAAAAAACTATCGATAGTACTATCGATAGTCGACTATCGAAAAACTATCGATAGTACTATCGATAGTAGACCTATCCAGAAACTATCGATATTCGACTATCGAAAAACTTCCGATAGTACTATCGACAGTCGACTATCGAAAAACTTTCGATAGTACCATTGATAGTCAACCATCGAAAAACTATCGATAGTACTATCGATAGTCGACTATCGAAAAACTACCGATAGTACTATCGATAGTCGACTATCGAAAAACTATCGATAGTACTATCGATAGTCGACCATCGAAAAACTATCCGACAGAACTATCGATAGTCGATTATAGAAAAACTTTCGATAGTACTATCGATAGTCAACTATCGAAAAGCTATCGATAGTGCTATCGATAGTCGACTATCGAAAAACTATCGATAGTACAATCGATAGTCGACTATCGAAAAAGTATCCACAGTACTATCGATCGCCGACTGTCGAAAAGCTATGGATAGTATTATCGATAGATGACTATAGGAAAACTATCGTTAATCGACTATAGAAAAACTATCGATAATCGACTATCGTACACATATCGATGGTACTGTCGACGATTTACTATCGATTGTTTTGCGACACTAGTAGTTTGCGTCGCTCCCTGTTCTCCTTTTCTCGCTTTATTTATTTTTTAAATGGGACACCAACTAGCCCGGGTACTTACCATCCCAACTTTGGTTCAACTTTCAGTGATGACGAAGACGGGCGTTTGGGCGAGGAGAGGCGAGAGAAAGGCGAGTGGCGGTGCGGAAACTGTTTTCGTCACGCCGCGGTGGTGGCGCGTCGGTCGCACTTCCGGTCTGGGGCGGTGGGCAGAAGTCGCCGTGCGAGACATGCTTTTCTGTGTCCTTTTGGAAGAAACCAGACAAAAAACCTGCCTTCTCGTCAAAATGCTGCGACGGTGGCTGTACCAAGAGAGTCTGGAAAGGTTTGAAGATCACTTTTCATGTGTTTCTGCCCCTCCGTTCGTCCGAGAACGTGGATAGTAGCCGTGAAGAGGGCAAACCAGACGCTGTCGAACTACGGTTGCTTGTGCGGGCAACACTTTGTGGTCGCCAGATGTATTTGTTTTGTTCCAACATGAACGAAAGAAAACCGCCAAGTTGTCCGGACCACCCACGGGTTCAGTGCGTCTTCAAATTCACACGGCCGCCTGATCGTTCGAACTTTCGTCTGCTCTTTCAAACTTGTCTGCTTTTTGTCGTCTGCTCGTTCAAACAAAAGCGGCCGTAGACCAAACTTTGACCCGGTGATTGCAATAAGAAGTAATTTCAGGCCTCAAAAGACTTAAGTAGGCTCGGTGTAAACAGTAGATACAATATGTTGATCATTGGTACCAGTGGCCATCACCAACTTGTTACGCTTGGTCTGTTCCCGCTTCCGATTTTCAGTATCGACGTCGATCATCGCCGCTACCTTCTACACTTTTGCAGCACGAGCGACGTCGCGACCGAAAATAGCTAGAAGAATCTCATCACGGTTTTGGCGTCCATTCTGCGGCGTTCATGTGAATGAATCGCCGCACGTCAAAAAATTTACGCAAAGTTTAGCGGCGTAACGAGCCTTGATAATTTCGCTCAGGCGATTAAAGTGGTAAGACATTGCTATGAGGACGTAGAATCGACAATTCTAACGCGAAAAAGAGTATGCAGACTCACACAGACGCCGACAACGTGACATTCCAACGGTTTGTTGACGCGGGACGCGGTGCTTCTTGCCCGCACTCCATTGCGCATGCGTTCGAACTGTCGTCTGCTCTTTCAAACTTGTCTGCTTTTTGTCGTCAGCTCGTTCAAACGACAGCGGCCCGTAGACCAGACGTTGACCCGGTAATTGCGATAAGAACTAAGTGCAGGCCTCAAAACACTTTTGAAGGTTGGTTGGGGTAATTAGGTTAAGTAAACAGTATATACACCAAGATGTTGATCATTGTTACCAGTGGCCGTCACCGACTTGTAATGCCCGAATCTACTTGCGGTTTTCAGTATCGACGTCCACCATCTCAGCTACGGTCCACGCTTTTGCAGCCCGAGCGACGTCGCGACTGAAAATAGCGAGCAGAATCTCATCGTGGGAGTCAGGCTTTAGCGCCCATTCTGCGGCGTCCACGTGAAATGAATCGCCGCACGTCACATTATTCACGCAAAGTTTTGCCTCGTTAATTTTGCTGAAGTCGCTCAAGTAGTCAGACATTGTTAGGAGGACGTAGAATCAACAATTCCAACGCGAAAAACAGCACGGGGACTCCCACCGGCTATAGACCTTTTCTCACAAGGGCGCCGCCATCTTGAAATATCGTCACTTCCAGTATGGGCGAAAACATTGCTTTTCCGTCGCCACGCCACCAGAAGGCATTTAGGATATGAGCGTAACCATCACCCATTCTCATTTTGCCGTCCCTCTATTTTTTACTATTTACAGAGTGAAACGTTCTATTATTTTTTCGTCGCCCACACCGGATATGCTTACCAGGTGGCTGGGAACGAGAGCTAGTAAACAGAAAAGGTCTATTAGCCCCGAGAAGTTCGCGTGGCGCCCCCTTACGGCGAACCGGGGTGACGTCACGACGAGGACTGAATTTTTCCCCGACTCGCCCCTCTCGCTCTTGTGGAGGCTGCGACGACGTTAGCTGTCGGCGCGCTCGCTTCTATTTAATTTTTTTGTTCGTGTTTTCGTAGAAGGTGTAAATTTTCATATGTGGCTTTACTGAGGCACGGCCTGTAGCTGCACGCGAAACTTGAACCAACATTTCAGGCATGGTTGACAGGGCAGGCAACGCATGAATCACAGCTGGTATATGAAAATAAAGAGATATGTCCACAATTGGACCATCACTATAGATTTACATCTTACACAATCAGTGCTGCTGATGGTCTGAATGAATTGGCAGGTTATATATGCTATTGCGTGTTTTTCTTTTTTTTGTATCTCGGTTTTTAAACAAGATCGGCGAAGAAGAAAGCTGCATGCTGCTCGAGCCACATGTTAAATACAGTCTGGGCCATGCAGAGAGAATAACAAGTAAGACAGCCCAAGTACAGGGGCAAAGTAAAGAAACGAGGAACATCTATTCATATATAATGCTCGCATTTGACCTTTGCTGCATTCCGATAGTATTTCAATGGACTCCACTGGTGGTATTTGTGGACTTGTTTATGTCATCTCTCAAGTAATGTACAACAAACGTAAGCGAACGTGTCTAACCTGTTATTAGTTCTTAGGCTCTAAAATTAAGATTTTAGCTTAATCAAATTGTCCTGAAGCTAAAATACCCGAAAACTTTTTTCACGCAAACTGTCACCCTTCACAGGTTCCACATTTTCTTCTACTAGTGCAGCATCTACCACTGGACGGCCGTTCGAATGCTTGCTCTTCCTCCTCTTCCTCTGTCAAAGAGTCCGGCTGTAGAGAGTTCGGAGGCTGAGGAAGCGTTTAGGGACCTGCAGCAGTGCCTCTTTTAATTGAAAATGACAATTGAAACTAAACGGTGTATTTTCCGAAAACCTAAGGCTGGAATAAATTATGTCAGGAAAAAATATAAACACTCCAAATCACAGTACTTTTGCTGCGCATATTTTGGGCAGTTCACTACATCTCATACAGGCAACGGAGGGCTATTCGGCAGTTTTTCCTGCTACCGTACAAACTGATTTCCAGTAATTGTGCATCTTCTAAAAAATAAAACGTGCCTGCATACGTGTATGAACTATATCATTAATTTACGAAGAAGCTACATTTATGTAAACCAATCCTCTTCCACGAGCACTTCAAAGGCCTTCAGACCCAGGGAAACATCTGCGAACCAGCGCATGCAGAATGTCACGCGCAGAGTCGGGGTCGCGAGCTAACTTGCCGACCGCCGAATGGCCCTTTATATAAATGCCGTTTCAAATCCCTGCAAAGTGGGATGTAATATTCTCCTAAATCATGAACATGCAAGGAACAGAATTCCAGCGTCTGAAACACTCTACCCCGCCGCTCCACCGACCCCTCGAGAGATTGCCTTGTGTCACGTGGACGGACGAGGAGGCTCATCGGCGGAATTGCCTCCGCCGATAGCTTTCGGGATTTGTAACCCAATTATAAAGGTAAAAGTGACAAACAGGCTTATAAAATGTTCGGAAACAAGTCAATATCAGCCTAACCCAGCGTCTTGTACGAGGTCCCGCTCCTCGAAGTGCTTGAGGCGCACAACGCCAAACCATGCAGGAAACCGGTGCGGGGAAGCGAGTCGGATGCAAGATCGCGGAGCGGAGTACCCCCCCCCCCCCCTTGACGTCATGGCACACCTCACCCAATCAGGGCGCGGCGACCGCAGCGACGCTTCTGTTCGCTCTCGGGGCTAATAGTCGGTTGCAACCTAAGAACGAGGGCGAGGGTAAGACTGGCCGGGGAGGAGGAAGCAGACGGAACGCTGGAGAACAGATGGGGAAACCTCCTTCTCTCTTTAGCGTTCCGTCTGCTTCCTCCTCCCCGGCCCGTCTTACCCTCGCCCTACCTTCTTCATATCGATAGCACTATTGATAGTATCCATACTCGCCAGGAATCTGACTATCCATGGTAAAAAAACTATCGATAGTCGACTATCAGAAAACTCTCGAAAGACTATCGATAGTCGACTATCGAAAAAACTATCGATAGTACTATCGATAGTCGACTATCGGAAAACTATCGATAATACTATCGATAGTCGACTATCGAAAAACTATCAATAGTACTATTGATAGTCGACTATCGAAAACTATCGAAAAACTATCGATAGTCGACTATCGAAAAACTATCGATAGTACTATCGATAGTCGACTATCGATAGTTCTGAGACACTATCGATAGTTTTGGAAAAGCTATTGATAGTATCGATAGTCAATTTATCGATAGTTTTGCATCACTACCTCAAACACGGAACCGCCGGAGGGCACCTCCTCAGACCAGTCGGGAGATGCACTGCTCACGTCGAGATCCACGGTGAGACGCGCCCCATGAAGTTCGTCGTTCTGCAAGACTGTTCGAAAGACGTTATCCTCGGAATGGACTTTCTCTGCGAGTATGGTGCCGTCTTCAACCCTGGGGGAAACCAGCTGACGCTGCGAAAGCCTGTTTTGCCGCCGGTGGAGACAAACACGACGTCAACCGCAATCCGAGTTACCGCCGACCATGTCAACCGGCCGCAGCGGTCGAGTGTTTTCGTCACCATCATAACCGACGCAGCCATGCACGGTGAAGCTCTTTTGGAAGGCAGCATTCAACTGCTTCTTGAAAAAAAATTGGCGTCTCACGAGGCGTAACGGATCTCCAACAGGGACGTACAACTGTTCTCGTGACGAACTTTCCAGAGGAGCTCCAACACCTAACGAAGGGTACCTCCGTAGGCCGCATCGAGGAGCTTCAGACGCCAGCCGTGGTCACCGCAATCTCTGAGGACACCTCGTCGTCACAGCAGAAGAGCATGTCGCCGCTGCAGTTCGACGTTGACCCCGAACTCCCAGGTCCTAAGCGCCGGCAATTGGTTGATCTCCTCGCTGAATACAATCACTGTTTTGCCACATCGTCGAAAGTTCGCACAAACCTTAATGGCGAAACATCGTATTGTTACCGGCGACGACCCGCTCCTCGTCCACCAGTCGCCGTATCAAGTCTCCTTAAAAGAAAGGAAGGTAATTCAAGATTAAGTCCAGGAAATGCTCAACGACGACATTATTCAACCCTCAAGAAGTCCATGGACGTCCCCAGTGTCCTTGTAGAGAAAAAGGATAAAACTCCGAGGTTCTGCGTGGATTATTGTCAACTGAACACTGTGACTATGAAGGACGTCTATCCGCTCCCCAGCATCGACGACACGTTGAACCGACTGCGGAACTTCCGATATTTTTCGTCGATGGACCTGAAGAGTGGTTACTGGCAGATTGAAGTCGACGAACGCGACCGGGAGAAAACTGCCTTCGTCACCCCCGAGAGACTGTACGAATTAAACTTGATGCCGTTCGGACTTTGCACAGCACCAGCCACCTTCCAGCGTGTCATGGGCACCGTGCTGGCAGGTCTGAAATGGCAGAGCTGCCTCGTCTACATCGGCGATGTCGTTGCATTTGCACGGGATTTCGACGAACACCTGAAACGACTTCGAGCCGTGCTTCAACCCATCAAGACCGCCGGTGTGTCACTGAAGCCAACAAAGTGTCGGTTCGCCTATGGTGAACTAAAGTTCCTTGGCCACGTTGTGAACAACAAAGGTGTTCTTCCTGACCTCGAGAAGACCGGCGCCGTAGCTGCATTTATGCCGCCGTCTGACAAGAAGGCCGTCAGAAGATTTCTCGGACTCTGTGCTTACTACAGACGGTTTGTTCGGAACTTCGCCAAGCTGTCCGCACCGCTGACTCACCTCACGAAGGACGCCATAAAGTTTGAATGGACAGAAGCACACCAGCGGTCTTCTGATACGCTCAAACAAAGACTCCAGACGCCCCCGATTCTTCGTTAATCACTCGTTTGAAAGAGATATAGCGATTTCGTACAGTTCGCCGATAAAACAGCGAACGCAACAAACGAGCTCCCATTTCGGCGGCTCACTCAAGCCAGTCAGCCGGCCGCATAGCTAGGCAAGCCGATTCTCGAGCAACTTCCGGCTCTCAACTCGGAAGCTGATTGGCCGGCGACGCGCCGTACGCTTCCGGATACGCCACGCCGAAATACGCCGGTGCGCCGAGATCTGTCTCGGTCGGATCGCCGAATATGCGCGTATTTACGCCGACCGAGGAAGCGCTCGTCCAGACGCCCGCTGTACGTCGATATTATGCCCGTCAAAAAGCCCGTAAATATGTCGCAAATACGCCCTATTTGGTTCGGGCTTTATGTGTGGCTAAAATCACGATTGTTTAAATTGCTTTCTTAACAATTGTAAATTTTACTCTCCACACTGATTTCAGGGTTTGAAGTATTTTTGAGCTAAATTATAGATTTATGTTTGTCCACACGGTCGAACACTAATACCAGCCTAAAATTTCGCCCAACCTCGCAACCAAAAATTGAAAAATGCAAACAATACTTCCTGTACCAATATCAGCGTATACTTGTTATTGTCGTTAAGCGTCCTATTTTATTAAAAGAATGAAACATATATTATGAAATTACCTTCGAAGAAATGCGCCATTGTGGAGAAGGCTGAGATTTTGGCGGCACGCCAGAAACAGCCAGGTGTGCTATAATATAGCAAACGTTCGATGAGGAATGAAATGATGTTTCTTCTTTGTTCGTAATATAATATATTAAAATACTATCAATATTTTAGAAGAAATTCTATCAAATTAAACGCGTCTTCTTGCATCTTCACCAGTGGGAGCGCGCACCGAGGGAAACGCGTGTCAAAATTACAAAGCGCTAAAATGTCTTGGCGAATTCTTGTATGTTGCAGTTTTCCTTCAAAGAAAATGATGCTCTACATGCCATTAATCTGAACTCCGCATAATGAACCCCCGGCTCGGAAAGAAACTAAGTATTCAGAAAAACTTTAGGATTTATTAGTGTCAATTCCTGCTGTCTATCTGTAACACATGGACTTCATCTCCACTATTTCCGCAGTGCTGACCTACAACGGGATGCGTAAGCAATCCGACTTGTCTCACATGTTCGATCAAGCCTAAAGTCCTTACCTACAAAATAGTGTGAATCCCATTTAGGACAACAATCTGTACTAATAAAAATAGCGCCACCTTGGTGGCTTTGAGGTAAAGCGTCGGCCTACGCATACTCATGTGCGGTTTCGAATCACGGGAGAAGTGCCTGCAATCTGACGGAGGCTAATTGCGTAAAAGGCACCATGGAACCGATATTTAGGTTGAATCTCAAACAATCCATCTTGTCGAAATTAATCCTCAGTTCTTCGTCGGGGCGTTTCAGACCCGCTTCGTTGGTGTGGCACGTAAAACTCTAAAATGTTGATTTAAATTTAAGGCACTGGGTGCTACCCTCAGATGCCTTCATTCCAACGGCATACTGCATAGCTCTCTCAGGCTGGGTACATCCCGAACCCAGATTTTATTCATTTAAACTTCAATCATTTTGGGAGAGGGTGAAGGGGGAAGAGGGCGAGGCTGGCAGAGTTTTCAAGTAAGCAGATTTATGAGCTCCAAATTATTTCTGTATAGTTCTCCAGCGATTGAAGGAATTTTGGACAAGACAGCTCACTCGTAAAACAATCGCAGCAGACATAATTGTATCGTTTTATTTCTAAACGCTACTACAACCCCGGCGCTGGATTTTCGCGCTATGATTCCCAGATAAAGCCCTCTGCGGCAGGGGGCGCGGTTCTGGCAGTGATCCTGTAAGCTGTGAGAAAACATATCTTTGAACACCTCAACAACTCTCTGTATTTACAGCTGCACCTCACTTTCTATTTTCATTATTTTCCTTTCTATCCCCTTCGCCCCATTAGAATAGAGGGAAATGTATAGAGAATGGCGGACATGCCGTAAGGTAAAGTCAGGCATAGTCTCCTATATAGGGCGAAGCCTGCGCCTTCCATATCAGAACCGGTCTCCAAAACCGGAAGAGAAAGAACGAGAGGACATGGCGAAAGCCGGTCTGATTCTACGTACTGGACAACCTGGAGTGTTTGAACACTCGGCCACCATCGCTTTTCTGGCGAAGTCAACTCAGCGTTTCACTCTTAGTCTGACCAAAGGATACACTCCTATCTGTTTGAGGTAATCAAGCAGCGCCTGTGCATTGTCATGGCACCCATCGTCTTTAAGCTGTTCGCTATCGCCTGCTAAAGCGATCACGCACGGCGAATGCACCGTGACGCTTGTTTCCTGTGCGTGATTAGTTTTGCCACTAATGCTAACCGAAACGCAGAAGGACAATGGACGCTGTGGCGGTCCGTCGGCCTACCAAGCCGCAGATAAAAGACGACGACGTTACTCGTCGATACGAGCCCGGCGGCACGAGAAAATAAACAGAACGTTTTCACCTAAGCTCGGAGTCGGTCGCACCATCTATTCCGTCCTCAAGATCGAACGCGCTACAAAATGGTGACCCGGACGTGATGATCGACTTCGAGCACCTGCCATCCAGGGGAACGTTCTCCGCGGCACGGGACACGGCAACGGCTTGGGACTTCGGCAATTATGCGAGAACACATCTCCCTCGGCCTCAGCACCTGGAGCCTCCCACACTGCCTCTGCCCCGTCGCGTCTGCCGCCGGCATTTCCCAACAACGGGCTGCGACCACCTCGCTCACCCTGCCGGCTCGGCAAGTCAACGTTCTTTGGCTTTTTCCACCACTGCCACAGTCTCTGGTGTCGCCCCGGCAGTCGTGCTTATCTGTGTGGTGTGGTGCTGGCCTGGCACGGTCGCGTGCTTCCACAACATGTGGGGCGTGCCGCACCGCGCCACGCTGGGGCATGGCAAGTCACGGCGGACCACACTGTTCTCGACAAGACACTTCGCTAACCGACCAGGGCCTCCTTATCGCTGGTCAGGCGTTGTTCTCCGCTCGGTGCGTCACCTCCGGGGATGACGCTGTATCGGTCCCACAGCTGACCGCCATGTCCCCTGGAGCCCGAGCTGCGATGGAGCCCACTCCACATTGGATGCACAGCACGAACGCATCGTTGTGCCCTTTCTCTGCTGCATCATTGCTCCAATAAGCCTGACTTCAGCGTCAACTCCCTGCATGGTCTGCGCAGGCTGTCTTCTGCACCGCTCTCTGCCACGTCGTTCGGCTCGTATCAAACGCCAACGGCAACAGCCCAACTCACTTGCTGCTGCCGCAACCACTCAATCGCTCCGTCCCCTACAGGCTGCATACCTGCAGGCGACGGCTCTAGGGGGGAGCTCTGTGGCGGTCCGTCGGCCTACCAAGCCGCAGATAAAAGACGACGACGTTACTCGTCGATACGAGCCCGGCGGCACGAGAAAATAAACAGAACGTTTTCACCTAAGCTCGGAGTCGGTCGCACCATCTATTCCGTCCTCAAGATCGAACGCGCTACAGACGCCATGACCATGCCCTTTTAGCGCTGCTTGATTGGGTCTGATAGATTGTAGCGTCGGCTGCGGTAGGACTAAGAGTGAGACAGAGTACAGTAAAACGGCATAGGTATGCAACGCAATGTCTCATATTTGAACATCTACGTTTCTACTTTTCTAAGGATCGTATCACTAAATGTCATTCCGTTGCATATCACATGTCGATTGTATTGGACGGGAACTATACTTCGTTTCACCTTTCCGTCCAGACGCAGCCGATGCTACGAGATTATATGACGAATCAGAGAGCGTCAAAAGGGCACCATCATGGTGTTCGTAATGGTTCTGTCTGTGTTCTGTCATCGCTGAACCAATCATAAACAGAACAAGCCTAGTGACTTGCACTTTTGACGCCGCTTGATTGGTCCCGTTTCCTCGTAACATCCGCTGCGTCTGAACGGAAGGTGAAACGAAGTATAATAAATAGAATGTCAGGCAATAAATCACCCATATTTGCTATAAAAGACAAAAATGAGCTAGATTCTCAGAATATTTATTTATTTACAGAATACTAAACATGATGTTCCATTGTCATATTTGGATGTGTTTTACATCTCTTTCTTTTTCTTTTTTTCCAAAAATTCACTTTTGATGATAATGCTGAGCATCTGAATGAAGACTTCACAGTCAGCTGATCGTTAAATATAGTTCTCCTCCAGCGGTGTGTGTAGTGCCCTGTTTGAAAAAAAGGGTTCACATTATATTGTCAAAAGCTAAAATGCATTAAATTTTATTCACTTAGTCACAGCAATCAATCTGGAATTTAGGAAGCTTGCATTTTTTCTCGATTCAATGAGCTGGACAAAAAAAAAGTCTTAATACAAATAAAACGTAGGTACACACACACACTGTAGCCCCTTCTACGGGTAATCACAGTGCAGATGTGGGCACTTACAACGACAGGGTACAGACATTTTAATGATCTCCTTAAGGAAGCTGCCGTCTAGATTCTCAGTCATTCATCACACATCTAACTAGATCGTCAGTCGCCACAGACGCGTAGTTTCTGTAGAGCAAGCTTCTTGAAGTTTTGGGAAGGATGAACAGACGTTCATGAACATGGCAGCCAGGAACAAAACTCTGCAGCCTTACGAAATCGCGTTTGTGGACTACTTATAAGAATAAATAAAAAAGTGGCCATACTAAATATATTAGGCTATGGCATCATTGCACGTGCAATGTAAGGACTGCAGCCTCAGTCGGTAACCTTCTTTTAAAGAAGGCATTCTTAAGCTTCAGCCATAATAACTGCCTAAATATAATCTGTGTTTGCGTGAACAACCATGTATGGGCTACTCAGTTAAGCATATTGAGCATCAAAAGCGAGTTGAACAGACGGGACACTAGGCCCGTCATCTTTCGTCACTTCTTTTGCTTGGCGCTTCTTATGTTTAATTGGCTCATTTAATTGTCGCCCCATTAAATAATTGTAATATGCATTGGAAGTCGAACATTGCTGCGCATGATGGCGCACGGAAAGGACGTGTGCGGATCCTGCTCCGCCCCCATCAAGCGCCAGCCGTTCATCGTCTGCTCTGGTCCTTGCTCACGGACGTTTCACTGCTTGTGTGTTGGCGTCAGGAATGAAGACTACGATCTCCTTGTTGCTAAGGGAGTCAGCACGTTCAAGTGTTCCACTTGTACGAAGCGGCACGACCCGGAAAGTGTTGTCCTCGAGACCGACCCCCCAAGTAACGACTCGGCTGTGACCAACGGGACGCCGCAGGAGATGCAGCAAGAACCCACATCGTACGAACAATTCGAGCTACGACAACTGGTATGTCTTCTGTGCCAAAAAATTGACACTCTTACAACCGACGTACGCTCTCTGAAGAGCGAGAACGAGTCTCTCCGAGTGCATCTTGCCAAGAACACGGAATTACTGCGAAACAGTCTGCTGCAGAAACCAGCCTGGCCTTCCTACGCAGCAACGCTGCAAAGCAACGCCCACCATTCTGTCGGCGAGATAACCGCAAAGCCAACCTCCGTGCTCGCGCGAGTGGCAACGGCCGCATCGGTGAACAGTGACACCCGCACTACCCATCACCCAGGCGCTTTGCTGTCTTCCGGAGTGCCGAACGAACCACATCTGCAAGACAACGAGTCCGCTGTAACTGCGCTCGGCCCGGCTGCACAGGGCAACCAAAACGGCTCCGATGGCTTCATCACCGTTCAACGCAAGCGCAGGCCTCAGCCTTCTGTGGGAACTGGCGCAAACAGTAAGCTATCTGCCGCTCCTAGGCCTCCTAGGCGTCGAGCACTCTTTGTTTCACGTCTGCATCCGTCGACTTCATGTGACGACGTTGCTAACATTGTGAACAGTGCAGTTCGTCCACAGTTCTGTGTTTGTACTACAAAGTTAACCACGAAGCACGAGAGCTACTCTTCCTTTCATGTGTCAGTAGGTGAAAATGATTTCGATAAGATTCTAAATGCTGAGTTGTGGCCCGCGGGCTCGTTGTTCAGGCCATTTATTGGCATTCTAAAACCGAGCAGTGACACCCCAGGCCGTGATAGTATGCCTCCGCAGTCAAATGGAGCATCCTCCCCTTTAGGCTCCTAAATTTGAATGCTCGTAGTCTGCTAAACAAAGCAACGGCGCTAGAGGCCGTTTTTCTGACATACGAACCAGAAGTGGTCGTCGTCACAGAAACTTGGCTTAATGAGCAAGTGACGAATGATGAGGTATTTCCTGCTGGTTACAACAATTTTTTCGAAAAGATCGTTGTTCGAGAGGCGGGGGTGTGGCTATCGCTGTGAAAGATAGCATATCATGCTCTATTGTGAGCTGTACTTTCGACGCTGAAATGATTTGGGCAAAACTTGATTTTTTCAACGATGTCAATCCTTGTAGGTGCTTTTTATCGGCCGCCTCATGCCGACGTATCACACCTGCTGGCATTACAGGAATTTATATCTGCATCTTACCATCGTTACACTCATGTTATACTAGCGGGTGACTTTAATTTACCACATATTGATTGGGATCATATGCAACCACTGCGGGAGTGTCAGCAGTCTCATTTGTTGGTTGACATTGCTTTTTCATGCAATATGACTCAAGTCGTTCGTAGTTCGACACGTGTTACTAATGCCAGTGAAAGCCTTCTTGACATGGTTTTTGTTTCCTCTAAGATTGCACGACAAGGTGCCCAGTGCGAAATAGTCGAAGGTATCTCTGATCACTCTTTAGTAGTATGCACTCTAACGTTGGCTTGTCAGTTATCAACTACTATCGACATTAAGCGGTACCGTGACTTTAATAATGCGGATGATGTCGATATTTTAGACGTTCTGCAAGAAAGCTATTCGATTTTTTATAATATGTATGATCCTGTTACAAATACTACCAATGAATTGTGGTTACGGTTTAGAGGTATAGTTCAGCACTGCATTCAGAAGTTTGTTCCTTTGCGTATTAGGAGAGTGAAAAAGTTTAACCCATGGATTACACGTGACATTCTACATTTGAAGCGTAAAATACGGCGAGTTCGTAAATTTGGTAATGGGAATAACATCTCGTCTATACCGTTTTTGCGCAGACAGTTGAGGTCTTCTGTTAAAATCGCTAAACACCGTTTTTTTAACGTCACCTTGCATAACTATCTGCTTAGTGATCCCCGAAAGTTTTGGAGGTTTTTGAAACGACAGAAATGTTCTTTCTCGGACATGAAACTGTGCAATATCCTAACAAATAACAAGCAGTTAATTTCAAATGCTTTCAACGAGTACTTCACGTCTATATTTACTGTGGAAACGGGAATAGTTCCAAGTTATGAGAGTTCTAGAATAGTGATACCGGACATCAGCATTACTGAAGAGGGAGTTTTTGCGGCCCTCCTTAACCTTGACGTTAGGAAGAGCCACGGTCCCGACGACATTCCGAATGTTTTTTTTTGTTTAGATACGCTGAATGGTCGGCAAAGTTTTTGCATTTGATTTTTTGCCATAGTCTCAATACGGGAGACGTGCCTGATGAATGGAAAAAGGCTAGGGTGATACCAATATTTAAATCGGGTGACAGTCAATGCGTCGAAAACTACAGACCTGTTTCACTTTTGTGTACGGCTAGTAAAGTTCTTGAACACTTCGTATTCAAACATCTTATAACATTTTTTGAGGACAGTATGTTTTTTCAGGACGAACAGCATGGATTCAGACGGGGTTTTTCCACTGTAACACAACTTGTTCATACGATACACGAACTTGCGGTTGTCATTGATATCGGCGGACAGACAGATGTTATCTTTTTAGATTTTGCGAAAGCGTTTGATCGCGTCTCCCACGACAAACTACTGCATAAGTTACGCTACATCATCAGTAACGAGAACATATTACGATGGCTTGATTCATATCTTACTAACCGTGCGCAGTGTGTTAGTGTTGACTCTGTTTTTCCCCCGAGTCACCCGTTTTCTCGGGCGTGCCCCAAGGCTCGGTCCTTGGGCCGCTTTTGTTTTTAATTTTTATTAACGATTTAAAGATACACCACCCCAATGTACAAAGCCGATTTTTTGCTGACGATTGTGTTTTATTTGCTAAGGTAAACAACCCGTCTGATCAAGAAGAATTAAATTATTGTCTATCTTTGGTTCATGCATGGTGCATAAAATGGAATATGGTTCTGAACTGTAAAAAGTGCGTTCAAATGGCCGTGACGCGGAAGAACAACCCTTTGTTTTTTACATATTCTATCAATGGAGTACCACTCGAGACTGTTAAACAATATCAATACCTCGGAGTTTTAATTACCTCTGATTTGTCATGGAGTGCACATATTGAGTTTATAGCTCGTAAAGCAATGCGGAAGCTCTGGTTCTTAAAACGAAATATTAACCTCTGTTCACCTGAAACTAAACTGTCTGCTTATAAAACCATCATAAGACCAATGCTAGAATATGCATGTATTGTATGGGACCCTCATACAAAGCTGTCAATTGATATGTTAGAGACTGTGCAAAAAAAAAGCATTGCGGTTTGTGTACAACCGTTATGGTTTTATGTCATCCGTTTCAGATTTGTACCCAAGATCGGGATTGAGTGATTTAGCAACCCGGAGAAAAACAGAACGGCTGAAGTTTCTTTATAATATGATACAAGGTAATTTGCGACTGCGTCTCTGTGATTACACTTCATTTAACGAAACAAGGCCCACGAGAGGCAAACACCAATTAACACTTGTCGAACCATTGTGTCGAACCACTTTGTTTAAAGCATCCTTTTTTCCTAGAACCACCTGTGAGTGGAATAAGCTTCCTGAAAGTGTTGTAAATTTGAGATCATTAGATACTTTTAGTGAAGCACTACTCTCGCACTTTGTTGAGTAGTGGCTCTGTCTGTTTGTTTGCACTGCTTCTGCTTGTTTTTGAATATTGTTTTTGTACACCTCCTGCCTGGGCGTTCTACAGAATGGTGGCAGTATCACCAAATAAATAAAAAAATAACGTCCGGTAGTTTTAGGCCAGATCATAACGTTTCATTCAATGTGTAAATTGTTTGATCTAGCGTCCGGCAAGTGCCTAATATTGGTGGCCTCCGCTTAGAGCCGTTTCTGAGGGCAGAGGATGATACTTTCAACTCCGCCTCACCACACCATACGCAAATATGGTTCCGTCAAAATACATATTCGCTAATAATGTACAATAAACGTCCGTCCGCGCATGTATATATATGTACTTTTGAAGTCGTGTTTAGGTCTTATTTTATATCACAATTTCGTGTGATTTGTTTTCTTTATAAGTGTGTTATATAGATTTACATATGTGCGATGAACTAACCTAAACGGGACAACAAATTAACAGTGTAGAAATAGTTCACTGCTATTTTTCAAATCATGGATCGCATGATATTTGCCAAACAAAAATAAAATGTGTTTTTCAAAGAAACGTCTACGATTTACGTGCAGTAAATACTTTCGTTTCCCAAAACTCCCATAGTGTATAAACCGCGAGCAAGCGACCATGGCGACCTACGAGACAAGCAATGGCGACCCGCTTCGCAGTCGCTCGGTCAGTCGTGCGACGAAGCAAGCCGCATGAAAGCGACGGGAGAAAATGACCAAGCAGATGAGCGACGTTTTCTATAAATCCAAAAGCCGAACGGCGCGACGAGCGGCAGAGAGAAATCTTCGTTGCTCGTCGCTGACTCTCGTCGCTTGCGCAGTCGCTCGTCTCGTAGCTCACGAAGAATCGCTTACATGCGGTTCAACCTTGAATATATTCTCGCACGTTAAAATTTCCTTCAAATTTCGAGACATCGACGATTTCATTGATTACTTAAATAATATGCGCCACAGTTGTAGGAACAAGAGACGGACATAGAGTGAAGGCTACAGGCTCTGACCGTGGTTTTGAAAACGAAAGCTTGCACTACAAAGATACGTTTCTAAAACTAAAGCGGGAGCTAGTGTAGTGGCTCAAAGCCACACAGCTCACCGCACGCGTCAACGACCATGTCACTTCTTCATTGAAGACGATTGATCTTTACTCCCGCTAAAGGAGTCAAAATAGGAGATCGACGAAGAAGAAGAATAAAGGCACGTTGAGATCTGGCACGCAAGCTTTCAGGTCGTTCTTTCTCGGACCTCGCTTGCCACCTCAACATTGGTGAACCGGAACTTGGCAGCGCCGCTGCATGACCTCGCCACAAGAGCACGATCCCCTGTCGGTTTCCACCGTCAACATCAAGTTACCGCCCTTCTGGACCTCTGATCAACAGAGCTGCGGTTTAATCAAGTGGAATCATAATTCGCCGCACGACGCATCATGGCAGATCTCACAAAATACCACCACGTGGTGAGTAGTCTGCCGCCCGCTACAGCATGTGAGATCCGGGATTTGTTGTTCGCTCCACCCGAGGAGGATGCGTACAAGACGCTCAAAGAGACCCTCATTCGAAGGGTTACCCCTTCAGAACCCACGAGATTTCAGCAACTTCTTCGCAAAGCGGAGCTCGGAGACCGCACACCGAGTCAGCTACTCCGTCAAATGCAACAACTGCTCGGCACTAGGACGACGCATCTCGACAGTATAATGCTCCGAGAACTTTTCCTCTAGCGGCTTCCTACAAACGTGCGGATGGTACTCATCTGAGCCGGGGAAACGAACCTCTCCAAGTTGGCTGAGCTCGCCGACAGGCTAATGGACGTGCGCTCTTCCTTTGTCTCAGCCGTGCAGGCAGAGCCGGCTACTTCTGACCAGTTGCAAGACATCCGAGACGAAATATCGCGCCTGGCCGTCACAGTAGCGGCACTGCAGGAGTCTGTTTCCCACCAGTCTCAACCAGAGCACCACGCCGCGACCACAACAGCAGCAGAAGGTATGCTGGTATCACCGCAAGTACGGTAACGCCGCACGCAACTGCGTACCACCCTGCGAGCACTTGTCGGGAAACGGCCGGGGCCGGCACTGAGGGCGACCAGTGCCTCCGCCATGCCAGAGTGTCGTCCCTCGGTCTTTTTCCTCACCGACCGCGACAAGGGCGTTCGTTTCCTTGTTGACACGGGCGCAGAGGTGAGCGTGATTCCGGCGTCGCCTGCCGATCGGAAACACCCGAACTCGTCTCCCCTGCAAGCCGTGAACAACACGACAATCGCCACTTACGGGAACCGCTCTGTCCATCGACCTGGGCCTCAACAGGACGTTCCGCTGGGTATTTATAGTGGCCGATGTAAAGTTTGCGATCCTCCGAGCAGACTTTCTTCGGAACTTTGGCCTTTTAGTGGACGTGCGCAACAGACGGCTCCGAGATCCCGTCTCGCAAACGGCCGTGCAAAGCAAGCTTTCTAGGCACCCCCATTGAGCCCCACACTAATAAGACCGTCGGGCCCTGCCCGCTTCACGGCAATCTTACAGGAATTCTCTGATTCGACGCGCCATCCGGAAGCGGACTCGGCTGTGAAGCATGAAGTGCGTCACCACACTACCACCACAGGCCCGCCCGTCCACGCACGGCCCCGTCGTCTATTGCCGGAGAAGCTACGGGTAGCTCGTCAGGAATTCGACCACATGCTCGAGCTCGGGATAATCCGCCCATCATCCAGTCCTGGGCATCCCCACTGCACATGGTGCCAAAGTCAACACCAAGAGACTGGCGCCCGTGCGGAGATTACCGAGCACTTAAAAAAAACCTCTGACACACAAAAAAAAAAATTTTTTTTTCATGCTAGGCGTTGAAATGGCATATCAGGACATCACAAAAAAATATTCAATATAGAGGTGCGTAGTTTTTTATAGCAAAATAGAAATACGAGGCCCAATCCAAAGTTCCCGCCGTGCACTGTGACGTAACAGTGTACCGCAAGGTGTCGGGGCGGTCAGAAGGTAGGCATCGCCGGAAGTCACGTGTGTTGTATCGCTCCTCAAGTGCTTACCGCGAGCGCGGTGTAATATTTTTTTAAATATTTTTGTTATTCTCCGCATTTCCACGAGGATCCAAGCAGACAAGGTTTCTTTTATTTGCTTTTCATCCCTTAATGCTGCTGTAAAGGTAGAAGAAGCGGAGTCAGTGAATTGACGTGATTAACTACAATGCCTAGAAGGTGCTGTGTGAGGGACTGTCCCGGTATTTCAGCAACTGAAGAAGAGATCACACTGCATGCATTTCCGAGAGATCATACATCGGCCGCATGTGCACCTAGTAAAACAAGTTCTACTCATGTTCTAGACAAAATACGTAGCTTGTGCTGGACGTTTACTTGTACTTGCACACAAACCAGTTCGTATTCTTTAGACGGCAGGCATCTTTAGCCTGGAGAGTATCCGATGATTCAACGACCTCGGTGTCCGTGAACCTTCAGCAATGCGATCGGGCGTGTCGTATGCTATACTCTGCTTCACCCTGCGATGTACCGCAGGAAAAGGCTACAAGCGCGAGCTCCTTGCTCATGGGGCACATCCCCGGTGGCAACTGGCTCTCGTGATTAAGAGCAGCTGCCAACGCTATGAGCTCGCGCTTCTAGCCTTCGCTGCGGTACAACATAAGGTGAAACGAAATATAGCAAACCTAATTTCTGCGAGCGCTCTAAATTTTTTTTCATAACTTGATCGCTTGTATTGCGCCCAGTATAGACCTTTTCCAAAAAAGAGCGTGTGGCCGGTGCCATCTTGACTGTTCGTGCGTATGGCGCGTGCTTTCCTCGCTTTCCCCCCTCTCCGGGAAGCGACGAACACGCACGTGCGGAGCTGTGAAGACCGCACGCGGGACCGTGATGTTGTAAACATTAAAAAAGTCTATAGCCCTGTATCATCGGACTGACGGCATGCACTCGCACACTGGCTTGTACCGCAACGCTTTCATCATTGACCTCCATCACGTCGATCCACTGACTCTTCGTCTCAAATTTTACAGCACGCAAACGAACCAACGGTGCAGCGATAATGAGCTAGTGGAACTGAAACTTCGCTTTTTACAATCGCTCGTACAAAGTACAAAATAAAAAAGATCTTAGGCACGGTCGCGGAGAGCAACGAGGAGTGAAGCTCACGTGACTTCCGGTGAACCCACTTTAGTGACGTAGGTCGATGCCGCCCTTCTGACTACCCTGACACCTTGCGGTACACTGTTACGTCACAGTGCACGGCGGGAACTTTGAATTGGGACTCGTATTTTCTATTTTTATAAAAAAACTACGCAACTCTATATTGAAATATTTGTTTTGGGATGTCCTGATACGCCATTGCAACGCCTAGCATGAAAAAAAATATTTTTGGCGTGTTGGATGGCGCATTGAGCAAACAGGTATGAAGCCACCGGAAGTGAACGGCTTGTCCCGGAAGTGGCAGCGCTTGGCAGGCTTTGTAACCCTTCGGAGCGCTGGTTCGAAAACCGTCGAGGGCGTTGGATTTTCGCTTGTTCTCTCAAGAGAGCCTGCTTGTTGCGCAGTAAGAGCGCATGCGGACCCGAGAAGTATCATGAGAAGCCATTCAATGTAAACATTTTGAGATTCTAGTTGATCAAGTTGTAAATATGCCCTCAAGTTCAAATGCCTCATTCTCGGGATTTAATCCAGAACGGGAGTATTAAAGCCCAATCAAAGACACAAAAAGCATGGTCCAAAATATCGACTGAATGCACTAGGAAGCCCAGCGCACGCCCGATTTCCGGGACAAGCATCGAACTTCCGGTGGTTTCACTTGCGCCAGGCTTGGAGAGCAGCTAAGCACCATCCAGCCCCCTATAGTAGAGATCAGTGGGTTTGAGCTCACTACCCAATCCCTCGGCGCAACAGAAGATGTTCCTAAGACGGCCATATCAACACCGTTTGGCCTATTCGAGTTCCTCCGGATGTCATTCGGCTATGAAGCGTCTATACTTCGTTTCACCTCTATGTTGTACCGCAGCGAAGGCTAGAAGCGCGAGCTCATAGCGTTGGCAGTTGCTGTTAAGTCCCGAGAGCTTGTGCTGCCGAGATGTGCCTCGAGAGCAAGGAGCTCGCGCCTTAGCCTGTCCAGCGGTAAATCATAAGGTGAAACAGAGTATAGCTTGTGCTTGTCACCTTCGCTGCCATGCCAGCGTAAAATGAGCAAAATAAAGTCAATAATTAAAAAAAATGTGAAACGATATGAAAGTTTTACCCTGATATGCGTCGACAGAACGAGGTTTCTCAGGGATCGCCCAAACCCATGCATTTCGTAGTTATTCATCGTCCGGGAACTCAAATAGAGATACTTTGTTCGACAGACGTCTCCATAGTTCCCGTCGGTCGACTCCAGGCACACAGCATTTGTGAGGTCGATGTCCTAGCAACGAAAGCCGCCGGTAACTTGAAAAAACCACAACGCGCTAACCGCCATGCACTCAAAACACAAAAGACAAAAGAGATGGTTAGTGCAGCCTGCGTGCGCCCGCCGCGAGACTCGTGGGCAAGCCGCCGTGCGCAAAGGAGGCAAAATTGTTCATTGCGCAACTGCCCCGGGACAACCCTAACCACGGAAAAAGCTAAAAAAAAATGCCGGAGCATGCGTTGCTTGTGCGTCCTCGGGAAAACACATATATATATATATATAAGAAAAGAGAGCGCATGTTTTGCGGACAAGCCTTCCTCTCAGGTCGGCCCCCTCGTCCTGAATCTGTGACGTCAAAACTCAGAGCGCTGCGGTTTGCTCCATACTTCTCTCAGCTGGTCCAGACGCAGCCGATCAAGCACGAGCGTGTGGCCCTGAACAGTGCCTGCACTGCACGGGCGCGCGTTGGCAGGGACGCTGGAAGCCAGGCTCGCGCTTGTAGCATCGGCTGCGTCGGACCCGCTGAAACGGAGTTAGGGGCGTTGTCGGGCCATGCCCGACACGTGGCCCGGGGGAGGGAGCGGCGGCCGCGTGCGGGCGCCACCCTCTTCCTTTACGGGCGCGCGGGTCGCAGAGCCAGAAGAGGGCTTCGCTGTGGGGTGGCGTTCTTTAGAACCATGACGCGTCGCAGCCAATGGGAATGTATTGCTTGTTTGGCTCAGCCTGGATTGAAGTCGGCCGTATCGCTCAGCCGGAATCGGAGGCTGTTTTCGCCGGCTGCGCGCTACGGTTAATGCTTTCGCATTATTAAAACAAAAAGTCAAAAATAATAAACTAAAATAAAAATGTCGTTTGTAGTTACGTGATTGCCGGCCATGAACTACCGTGCTCGTGTTTCGGTTTCGAGCGGTTGAGTTCTCTTGGCTTTATTTGTAGAATGTACGTGACTTAGCGGGAAAATATATATTGGGTAGTCTCCTGACGCGATATTAAATCGCCGTGCAAACATATTCACAGAAAAGGGGAGATGTCAGAGTTTCTTTAAAGGGCGACCTAAAAAATTATTTTCCGCGGTGTCGGTAAAATCTTCCTGCCACCCTTCTTATGTCCCCTCTCCCACTGGTATCTTGGTGGCGGTGGGAATTTTTCGCTGCTGCATCTTAGGCAGGATAAGCCGGAGCTTATCCCGGCTTACCTAGCCGATGTCAACGTGCGCGGACTTATCCAATGCCACCTAGACCACAAGACCAGCGCGTTTCTTCACCCGTCATAACTATACCACTCAGCGCACCACTTAGCCCGGATGAGCGCCATCGTCCGAGCAACGTCGTCTGCTCCATCGCTAAACACGATATGAGCTTCGCCGCATTCGCTTTTTCCTTGTTCTTTATTTCGTTATTTTTCATTGAATCAGCACGCGGGATTGTAATCGAACGGGTTGCAGTTCAATGACGTTCTTCACGTAGTTCGACACCTTTGTGCCCGCCAATAACCGGCCCGGTGGTCGCCGCTCCCACTTCCAAAGGAGTTGCATTTCCCGCTTCCGTCTTCGCTCCAGACCAACAAGGCCACGCCAAATTGAAGGTGGGCCACCGCCCAGTGCTTCCGCGCATATCTGAAAAAAGCAAAAAAGAACGCGACTTAACGTGAGTGAAAAAAAAAGAACTCAAAGATGTACACCGTACACACGTAGAACGGCGAAATTTATTCAGATCACTACACTCCGTTTCACACGAAGGCCGACAGCAATCAACGCTATGATTTGATCTGGCCGCCAAAGCGGCGCCAAAGTGCATCGTCACGTCGGTCGTTGTTTTTGCGCGTTTGATTATATCGCAGAGACTAATCAAACTCAAACAAAAAGCCCATGGTCTTGCAGCCTTCACTGCGCGTAAATTGGCCGAGCCGCTGGTGGCAAACGCAGAAAGGCAATGAGCACAATGACGTTGCGCTTTTTGCTTTGCATGATTGGCTCAATCAAATTATAGCGGTGGCTGCGTCCTGATCGACAAATTTTTCCCGTAATGTTTTTTTATTTGTTTTTTCTTAGTTTTCGTGAGAATTTTAACGAGAAAAAAGGTACACCATCTTCCCGAGGGGAACCATGGGGTGATGCGGAGCATCGTGTGTTGGTTCCGAGGAGCGAGCCGCTGGTGCGCTGACATCGAGAAGATGGCGCCACCGACTGCCCTCCCACGCGAGCCTTCGTCGCGGCTCGCGGCAGAGAAATCCCGGAACGCTCGCCGCCCGCCGTTTATTTATTTTTTTTGGCACTTGAAGGAGAGGAGACTAGAGGAGGAGAGAGTTGCGCGTGCGCGCGCAGTGCGGGCGGAAGCGAACGAACGCGCAGTGACCGCAGCTAGTAGGAGAGAGAGAGCGGAGAGAGTAACGCCAAATACTTTACTATACTCCGTCTCACCTCATGCTGTACCGCACTGAAGCCGGGCCAGAAGCGCGAGCTCATAGCGCTGGCAGCCGCTCCTCGGTGTACGAGAGCTTGTGCCGCCAAGTGGGGTGTGCCAGTGGTTGCCAGGAGCTTCGCGCCTGTAGCCTTTCCTGCGGTACAACACAAGAGTGAAACAGAGAGATAGGAGGAATACGGATCTCCACTCCGTCTCATTTGCATTAGACAGAACGCCTAACAGCGCCCCTGATGGAGTGGGAGGTCCGCGCCGGCACCACGCGCACGTGCACGTGCGGATGTTCGTCAGCGGCCGCGGCGGCGTCGTCTCCGATTCCACGCTCAAAGCCCCTTCATGTTCTGGGGCGAAGTAGCGCAAGGTGCATCGATGCACGAAGCACGCGCAACGTGCAACCCTTGGGAAGATCATGGCGGCACAGCGTCGATGCACGAGCCGCGACCACTATATTTTTTCAAATTATGATGTACCGCAGGAATGGCTACAAGCGCGAGCTCCTTGCTCTAGGGCACATCTCGGCGGCACAAGCCTCGTGCGTTAAGAGCAGCTCCCAAGGCCATGAGCTCACGCTTTTAGCCTTCTCATGCGATACAACATCAGGTGAAACGGAGTATAGAAGTGGCGCGCGGTACGTGTCTCGAGCATTTTCACAATAAATTTGGTATGTAGAGCAACCATCGTCATCATTATCATTCACCGCCGAGACCTCCACGACGATAGATGGCACTCGCCAAGCCCAGAGAACTTGTCCGCGCCGAGGCCATTGTATTTGAGAGGAGTGGAATGTATTCTCCCTTGTAAAGTATTTGGTAACGCGCACTGTTGGAGAGAGGGAAGGAGAGTTGCGCGTGCGTAGTGCGAGTGTGGACTACGACGCCACGGGACATAGACTGGAGCAAGAGATGCTCCGCATCTAAAAGCATCCTCTAAAGGGGTTATTCACACGAGGAGGGAATCCCGGGGATTTCTCCCCGGCACGCGCATACAACGACGAGAACGTCAGGCTTTGCGATGTGCAAAAGTCTCGTGTTTTCATCTCGTGATGCGCGCGTGCCAGGGAGAGATCCCCGGGATTTCTTTCTCGTGTGAATACCCCTTAAAAGAAAGCTTCCGTCCTCGAGCCTCCAATGTCGCGGGCCCAATATACCTCGTGGCCGTATGCACATGGCCAACGTATAAAACAATATTATTATTATAGCAACCAGGAATCCGGAGTGCTGTGTCCGCACATACATACCTTGTGGAGTTCAGACCCAATCGAACGGTCCGTCCATTCCCTGATAAGATTAGAGCGGTGCCGGGACGACACCGCCTGGTGGAAAGCCATATTTCCCGAATTTATACGGCACCTACTAAGGGCCAATACGGTACAGATATTGGACGCCTCTGCTGCGTGAGCGTTTGTGTTCAGCTTCCCCGTTGAATCGGTAAGTTCGAGATTCTTAACAGAATTGCTGGCCCGGGACTCGTGTCGACTATGCGACCCGGGCTGGTCCCCGTGAAGGTTATATAAAAGATTCAGCTCTCTTTCTGTTTATGTGGCAATAGTCCATCACGGGTCCAGGTATTAAAGGGATGCTGAACCAACATTTTGATTTTAGAAAGCAACACAGAAGCGCTAGGCGAGACACTACAAACCTGAAAGCATCACTCAAGTGATATCTCCAACGGATGGTCGTATTTTTGAGAAAGAAGAGCACGCTTGAACAAGGCCAAAAAGGTACGTGACGTCGCGATTCTCATTTCCTCCTCTTCTCGCTTTGACTCTGCGATGACGCGTAGAGGAAAGGATGCAAGGCCGTTCCCCTCCTCCTCAACTATTCTGCAGAAAAACGCGACGTCGCGATTCTCACTCACACGCATCCTTATTTTACGAAAATACGGCCATCGTCGAGATATCGCTTTATAAGTGCTGTTATGGGCTTTGCGGCGGCCCGTTTAACACTCCTGCTACCTTATATTGTGAAATCTAAATTTCGGTTCAGCATCTCTTTAAGCAGGCGGAGAGATAAGTGAAACTGCGAGTGAAATGTATCGTCACGCACTAGCAATGCAAAAAGACAAATCTGAGTTTTTGTTTTACTTTGGTGAAGAAGGAAGAGCAGCGGAGATGGAGCTTCCGTTCTCGGCGGCGGCTTTCCAGGAGAGCGATCTGCTCTTCTTTCGCAAGGGAATGTGAAGCGCTCGACGCAGTGGAACTTTAGGCGATATCGGCCTCGCGGCGGTTGCGGAACCATTGGCGCTGCTGCGAACATCGCAGCTCGTTCCGTTCCCGCTCCTCTTCCCCGAAGAAATGTTGACCCCATCTGTGAGCGAAGGCGGCAAGCAGACAACCGGCAAACACAACACTCTGGACAGCTACCGCCATCTATGAGCGACAGAGGCAACCAGACTGTTGTGTCCACATTTGATTTGTACCGGACACGATCCTGGGGAAACTAGCCCTTAAAAAATCCGCTGTAAAAAAATGGTTGTCAGCGACGAATGTTAAGTTTGCGCAATAGTGGAATCACAACTCTATGCAGGTGGTACAACAAGTTTGAAAGCTAGATAACGCCATAGGTATGAATCGACACAAACCAATAAAATCACACACGGGTTGAATCGCCTGACGAGGGGAGACTACTGGTGACAATGCCGGTTTACGATATACGCCGGTTTCCGCTTGTAGCCGTACTTATGCCTGAAATTAAGCCAGCCCCCCCCCCCCCCGGCCCTTTTTTTTCTCCCTCTGTTTTGAAGAAAACCAAACTTCTGCGACACATAAATGGCTGTCCAAACCGGGCAAATCAAGTACCATGCACTGCATAAAACAAAAAAGAAAACCAGGGCTTTTCTCCCAAAACGTATACTTTGCGGCGCCCGCGAACGTTAGTAGCAGCAACTTGAACAGCGCCAACAGCACGGGCCACCTCCTCCTCTTCTCGTAGAAGTCTCCTCCTCTTTCTAGTCGTCTGAACGTGGAAACAGACAACAAACAAGAGTGGAGGTCGTGACGACAGCCAGCAGAGCGTCTGAGTGTATTTCTGGACCCGCATGATGAGTGCGCTCCAAATCTCGTGACGACACAGAAAAAGAAAATAATAAAAAGTTGTAAAGCAGTCCGGAATTAGAGGAAAACGTTCAATTTAGGTACAGCAAACGCCATGGATTGCTGAAAGCGTGTTCTGTTGACACCACCCTCAACCTGAACTAAATTGAACGAATTTTCTAGCTCAAATTCAAGACATTCGTATTTGGAGGAAGATGGCCGAGAACATTCTTGTAACTCACTTTCCACTTGATGGTGTCGGGGCTGTCATAAGTGTAGGCCAGAGCGTGATGCGTGCTAGTGCCGTGCATCACGTGTTGGACTGGAAGGAGCCGGTCACTATTGTTGACCGGGCTAAAGAAGCACAGCTGCATTTGGAGTGCAATGCCAAACAAATCATTAGACAGTGAAAAAAATCTCCTTCTAAGAGCGAGATAATAAGATGAGGGGATTTCAAGGTTTACACAAATATAATTCTTTGTATTGCTGCACGCTAAGCAAGTCTGCGGTCCCAAAGATGCCATGATAAAGCAAAAATGTGCTGCAACCCCAGGGCACTTAAACGTTTTTGCTCGCTCCGCTTTTACATTTTGATGTTTCTCTTATAGGTCACTATATATCATAGTCATGTATAAAAATCCAAAACCCAGCGCGATATCTCCACACACCAGCATGCGCAAATGTACTGCTTCGGAAAGCGAGAAAAAGCACGCGCCATGCGTACGAACGCTGGGAATGTAACCGGCCGGAAGCCCGTTTCTAGGACGGTCTATAGGCCTGTTTCCCTCGGCCAGGGGCGCGAGCGCGTCCTCAAGACACGCCCATGTAATGCTGGTTGTAGGCTACGTTACTAAATTTGCTCAGTTACGTCACTTCCCATGGACAATGCTTGCACAAGCATAGCCCTTTCTCCCTCCCCGGCTTGCCACCCATCCTTTGACGGGCCACCGTTTTGGGAGACGGCTGCTACGGTCGCTGGAGTGCATTCTATGGAACACGTATGTTTTTGAGCACAGCGTCTAGGTGGCGTATTACAGTACTCTACGAAGCACGGAGTTTTTGAAACGAAAATCCAGATGGCGCTCCAAATGAAGGAAGGCGGACTCAAGGCACTTACTACAGAGGTTCGAGCAGGTGGTTGAAGTGTACCGTGAAAAGATTAAAAACAAAACAAAAACACTTACGTCGTTAAAAAAATTGTTTTGGGCAATCTACGACGCCACTTCCCAGACGATGGAGGCGTAGGGATAAGTGCTACCGACAGATGGCGCACGCCGCGTTGAGGAAGAGCCGGTCGATTTGGGTTCTGTGGCGGATCGTCTAAATTCATACCTGGAATTGTCCGGCCGTCCCTCGACGCGGCGTATGCCAAATTTCGGCAGCAGTTATCCTTACGCGTGCATCGCCTTCAAAGTCGCGGCGTAAATGGCCCAGGACAATTTTTTTTAACAAGGTAAGTTTTACATAATGGGAAAATCTGTTCAGAAAACACAGACTACGAAGAAGAAACACGACAGGACAAATCACCTTCGTAGTCCGTTTCTTCTGAGATGTTTTCCCCATCATGAATAACGTCAACCATCTGGACGAGTTCAACGCCTTATTAAAGGAAAGTTTATCCACTGATTCGCTCAAAGTATGCTCACACCACCTGCTTGCACCTCCGTAGTAAATCGCAGCATTATAAGTTGAGAAAGCGAATTTTCCGGCCGCGTGAATTACAATAAAAACGTTTCTTGTGTTAGTTTACCATGCTACCGTAACCTTGACTGTAGTGTATGCAAGATGCGGCCACAAAGGCGGCGCTGCGCTCGATAAAGCAGGAGCCACGTTAAAACACAAGCGTCTGTCAGCGCCTGACTGTGTTAGCGCCAGAGCAGCCGCTGCTAAAGCTCGGGAGCTACAGGCCTATAGCTCCGCAGCGTGCGGTCTCTACAGCTACGCGCGAGAAATATCATCTGTCCGGAAAGCGTGCATGAGAGCGCCAAACGCGGGAACATTGCAGGTGGCACCATCTTATATGTCCCTTTTTATAATGGTCTGTTTCAGCGTTTTTAGATTTATTAGTTGACAAGCTCCACGTAAGAGCGTCATTTGGAAAAGGGCTCTTTATCGAGGTTGTTGTCCCCACTGAAAGCTTAATTAAAGATTAAAGGGGCGATGTAACGATTTTCGAACTTTGCACAAATACCGTTTAGAACGGATCCTTGACGTTAATGACCTATAAAACAGGCGTTCGTTTTTCAACCCACGCAAAAGAATTCGCAGAAAAAAAATTAAAGAACATCGTGCAGCATTCGCCCCCTTAACTCGCACCCAGAAAAAGCGGCCACGTGATCTGGAGCCGATTATAATGCCGCCAAAGTTGATCATACCCATCAACGCTGGTAGTGGAAACGCACAGGACACGCGCTGGAGTTCCAGACAATGTTATGGTTCGGCTATTGTTGTGATTGCCGCGATTGGACATGGGCCACCACCCCAACGCTTCTCGAGCAATCGATTATCACGAGCCCAAATCGAGTGAGCACGCAATGCTGGGTTCCAATCTATGAGCCGCATTAAAATATCGTCACTGGGCGGTAGTGCAACCTTTCAGCTAGAGTCATGATGTTTTGCGAAGGTAAGATTGAATGGAAACGCTCGCCTTTGTCCTTGAAATTACACCGCAAATGAGGAGTCTCTGGCTAGGCGCGTTGCGTGCGAGTATCCTTGAGTCCCACTTAGTGCCAGTAAGCTCGCGTAAAGTGAAAAACATTCAATTGAATATCCTTGCGCCGCCCTTAATGAATGACGAGTGCTTGATGAGGCACCATAGTTCAGCGTTTGCCACTGTGTGCCACCCAAGTTCGTCTCAGCTCTCAGCTTAGTGTTATATGTCAGACTTTATATTTATCTCTGCCTCGCAGAAAGTTGGAAGTGTGAAACATGATAGAACGTTCTGCCGACGCATTTCCGTCGGCGTCGGCGTCGACGTCGGGGTCAATGTCGGTGTCGGCGTCGGTAGGACCGAAAATTAGCATACTGCAACACTCTTTGAAATAGGGGGTGTATAGGGGTGGACTCTTGTCTCCACAGGTAACACCCAAAACTACATTTGGACCTTCAGACCACTGATGTCAAGCTGGTGATACCAACTTGCAAGAGCGGCTTTATAGCTGTTGGATATAACGTACTCAGTAGCTAATCTGCGCATTAGAGACTAGAAAAGAAGACACTAAGAAAGTGCAGCAAGGCCGAAAAAAATCTTGATTGCCTTACTGTAGCTTTTAATACGTACATTAGCTATTTTAATAAGTTGTATCAGTCGACTATCAAGCTCGCTCTTGATAGTTGGTATCGCCGGTCTGGACATCTGTGGACTGAATGTCGAATTGCTGCTTTGTGGTGTTACAAATGGGAATAGGGGTGTACCCCTATACACTCCCTATTTCGTAGAGTGAACTCCCGCAGCCACGTCGTGACACACGTAACGTCACCACGTTGCTGCGCTGCGTTGCATTATGGGATTTACCCACTAAATTTGGCAGGAAAACTTCCCGCTTAATTTAGTGGAAAATTTTCAAATCAAATATGGAGGGTCAATAGGGTCATGATGTCGCAGCCACGTGTGACATCACGTGACACATGACGCTACCGATGAGATCACGCACACACGTTTGCACGGCTTGGGATCGAGCAAACGTTTATATGAGAAGGTTTTGCGAACGGGACCCGATAACGCTGTCGCGTTCCACTCTTGAAGGCAGAAGCTTAAGCGTCCCCCAATTCTTGCAATGTGCATTCCGCACCGCCAAGATTGACGGTTTTAGCAGCCTATTATTGTGAGCTTCATTCTGAACATCCGCTCTAAATATCGCTCTCAAATATTGCGTCCAGTGAAAAACCCCTATTGGCGACGTGTGCGATCGATAGCGTCGCCGAGGTAGATGTGCCGTGATTGGTTGAATGCTGACTATGACGTCAGCAAAAGGTTTTTTTTTTCCTCACCCAATTTATGACAAAAAGAAGACTAATGTAAGAACTTCAATTTTGACGGTGTTTGCAGCGTTGCTTTTGAGCGCAATGATTTCGAGCTTCATCCATGCTAATTACAACCCTAATCGAACTTGTTGTGCGCAAGGTAATGACGTCAGCACAGATAACTATAGGGGGGCGCAAACAAAACTTCTCGCCGCCAATAAGAGGCAAATGAGGAGGCGCCATTTGCGGAAAGCGGGCTGGGCATGTTCGAGGACTCGCTCACAAATTCGAAGGTGGCCAACCAGAAGCCGCGAATAATAGGCCTCTCGAGTTTCCCAGGGGGCGCTGCGAAAAGGGGCTTGTTAGGACTTCTTTTAAGTAGCACTAAACTTGAGCGTCTCAAACTGTCGACGCATGTAAAAGCGTGCCTGGTCTGGTGCGAGACGCGAAATCACGAGAAAAAGAAATAAGATACATATATATATATATATATATATATATATATATATATATATATATATATATATATATATATATATATATATGTATATATATCGTAAAAAGGAGGGTAAATGCTTTAACACGTATTTTTTGGACGACGTTCCGAGCGGGGACCGCTCTTCATCAGGTCCTAATGTTGCAGTGAAAGCTGGAAGCCCGCCACCTTAACACAATGGCAAAAAAAAAAAAAAAAACATTGAAGAAAGGCGACAAATAATTTCTCAGAATCGACCATGGCTACACGAAGGCCGCGGCCAGGAAAGGGGCCCCGCATGCATCCCCAAACAACCTCCCGCTAGGCGCCGTTGGGGCTTGGCAGTGTCCAGAACGAAACAAGGAAACAAGGAGAATAAAACAAAATGAAGTGGGCCCAAAAGCGGGCCCGGGTGGCCTAGAAGAGCCAGCAGAGGCACAGGAGCAGCTCGAGTGCGAACCGAGACGCGCGATGGTTCATGTTACACAGCCAAACACCCCTCTCCAACCCCCCCCCCCCCGCCCCCGCACACCCACACACCCACACACTCCCCTGCAAGCATGCGCACCCCCCCCCCCCCCCGCCCTTTTTTTCTTCTTCCATTCTCTTTATTTTTATTTTTCTCTCCGCCCACCTCCCCATCTCGCACCTCCGAGAGCGAAGACATTCCTCGAGGTCGTAATGATGTCCAGTGCTGGGAGAACTCTAGGCAGGGGACTCCGTCTGTTCGTTTTCCCGTCAACATCGGGGTTCCGAGGAGGTGAACTGTTCAAGATGTAAGCAACTAAGCAGACTGGCGCTCTCGTTATTGCCCGCTCGAAGCGTGTTAAACTTTTTAATTAGGTACGAGTCCCTTTGCTCCCATTCGCGTGCTGTACTGAATCCCGATTGAAGTATAGTTACAAATATTTTTTTTATGTGGTGTTGGTCGAGACACATATGTTTGGAGAGCGGAAGTTTGGGGAGTGTGTTATGGTGGGACTTGTGAGTGTTAAATCTTCGACGGAAGGGGAGATCGGTCTGTCCAATATACTGCATGTTGCATACCCGGCAGTGCAACAGATAGACAACATTAGCCGAGTTACGGTTATAATTTCCGTTTATCCTCAAGGTGAAGTCCGAATTTGTACTTTTTGCCTCCACGGATTCCGTCATGTGGCTACACACTTTGCACTGCGGCACCTGGCATGGCCGAGATTCCAGGAACTGCTTATGTGTGGTTTTGGATTGTACTAGCATGTCTTTAAGGATTTTTCCTCGACGGTAGACGACGCGTGGAGCCTGCGGAAAGACAGATCGAAGGTGCTGGTTTTGTGAGAGATTATTAAACTTTTTGCGTAGGATGTTGTTAATGTTGGGAAGGTTACTTGCGTAGGGTAGCACTAAATTGTATTGATTATTCTCTCAGTTTCGAACTCTTGTTTTTTCTTGATGGCTGTCGTGAGGTCTAGTCTACTAGCCTTTGCTATAGCACTGTTGATGACGCCTGGCGGATAATTTTGCCTAATGAATGCTGTCGTTAGATTATATGCGTTTTGTTTGAAGTCTTGCTCGTTGCTGCATATTCGTTTGTATGTACCTATGCGCATGAGAACAGGGCAAACTATTTTTGCAGTGCCGGGGGTGGCAGCTATCGTAGTTAAGATATTGTTGCCTGTCCGTGGGTTTTCTGTAGAGTTTAGTGGAAAGTTTGTTATACTGAATTTGGACGGTAACGTCCAAGAAACTAATTGCCCGCTTCGATACGTTGTGGGTGAACCGTATAGAGGAATGAGCCGAATTGTATTCCGAAATTAATGTGTTGAGTTCGTCCTCTGTGCCTGTTCATATCATAAAAATATCGTCAATATATTGTTTATAGAAATATGGCTGAATCGGACGATCTGCGAGGAACCGACCCTCCAATTCCACCATGAAAATGTTGGCATAATTTGGGGCCATTTTTCTGCCCATGGCGGTCCCGCTAATTTGGAGGTAATGTTCATCTTGGACTTCAAAAATGGTCGCATTGAAGCAGGAGTCGTAATAATTTTGTTAAGGACTGACAATCGAGGATTGAAGAGTTTTGGTGTTCACATACGCTCCAATTAGCGCTGCGATGCCGTCCTCATGCGGAATGTTGGTATACAGCGCAGTTACGTCCAATGTGTTTGTATATATATATATATATATATATATATATATAAAGAGAGAGAAAGAGAGAGAGAGAGAGAAACGCGTTTGGCTGCAGATCTCTTGACGACTTTCACCCTGGAATTAGAGACGTGTACTGTCTCTAATTCCAGGGTGAAGCCAAAGAGCCAATCTTTGTGATCTAGGAAAGCAGCTCAGCGAATGATGAGGCGGACCATTCGTTTAGACCTAAAAATGAAGTCTGCACTGTGGCATTAGGCAATGCAAAGCGTCATGCTTGCATTGCATAACGCCACACCGCAGACCTAATTATTGGGGCTAAAGGATTGTTCCGCCTGAGCTCATTTGGTAGATCGCAGAGATTGGCTCTTCGAGTGTTTTGCAGTTAAGTAAATGCGCAGGCATTTTTGAAAGTGTAGTGGTGGTGGCATGGATCTGGTTCTTTCAATTCTCTTGCGGCGTTGAATCTAGTTGATTTCGAAAGTCCCAAGGTGCTTTTCCGTTCTTTAGCATGGCACTCGCACTACGTATGGCGTATCAGTAGTACGCGGCCCAATCACGTGAGCATGTACTACCCAAAATGAGGGCGCCACTGTTTGTTCAAAACTTCAGCCCTGGAGGCCTATACCCTCACGAGGAACAAAATTAGTAAGTGCATCCTAATAATTCTCGGTGACTGAAATCGTAGGACACGTGGTGTTTTGATCACGGCACGTAAATTGTACTCAAGGCTCCGAGGTCAGGGCACCTGCCGTCCAAGCAGTCGGACACCGTCCGAGCAAAACACAGTTCGAGCGTCACATTCGTTACTCCCACTTCTTGTATCATCATAATCGAAACATCACGTGCATCATATTTTAAGCCATGACGAGTTCCTAGATTAAACCCTTGCGCACCTGTGAAAAGTGTTTCTTGCTACTACCGCTAGGGATTATTTTCGCCCTCTGGTTGGCCAAGAGAGCATGTCGAAGCCTCTATATGCGTCTGCTGAACGGTCTGGCTCTTCCAGCTCCTCCCATTAACCTAAGCCTCTCTATATACGGCTCTGGCTTCACTCCGCTGAATCTAGACGATTTCGACGTCGAAACATGTTTTATCGTTTTTTCCGCACTAAAGAAATTAAGAAAAACTCAGTGACGGGGCCACAAGTAGTGCGACGCAGTCAAGTGAGCTACCAAAAGCGAACTAGTGAACTAGCAAAAAATAGGGGGTGAGAGTTTGTTCAAAGATTCAGCGCAGGAGGCCTTTAGGGCAGGCTGATGCGGTTGTGATCGAGCGTCACTGAGCGGACGTGCCACCAAAATGCGCCAGGCGTTCTAGGAGTAGGAAGCCTGTCAAATAACAAACGTTACTAATGTAATGTTGGTCTATTTATACACCAACATTACTATAGTAAAGTTGGTTTATACATACCACGTACGGGTATAAACTCGGGGAGAAACGAATGGGAGAGCGTGCGGGGATACAAGACCGTCCAGCTCTGACTGGAAAGATTAGTAGGTCGAGCCAAATTTAATAGCTAAAATCAAAGAAAGGAAAGGTGGAGCTAAAAGCTGAGAAAGGAAGGGTGGAGGGGAGGGAATGAAAGAGATATGTGTTTTACTTGTTTCACTTACCGCTCCTAAGTTCGCAATTCGAATATATTCGCAGTCCTTTCCAAGCTCGAAACCGTCTGCAAAGCTGAGACTTGGACTTGAAATTAACGTGCTCATTGAAAAAGACACCATAAGCGAGTATCCTCTGAACAGGTCATAGTGACTTTTCACGTAGTCCAGAGCATCCACCTGCAACGGTGTGTCAAGAGACAGTTCGAAACCAACGTCAGTGAGAAAATACTTGACACCTTTTTTCACTTCTATGTTCGATCTGGAGAGTGTGCCATAAAGTACATTTTTGTATATTGTGATTCTAATTGCCTCCAAACAGAGCCTGATAATCTAAATGTGTCATGTCACGCCAGGGTATAGTCCATGTTACTGCCCGGCAAGACGGAGAATAAACATGAAGGTAATTTAAGCCGTGATTTTAATTACGTCTTATATCGTGATTTAATTCAGATCTGTTTTAATATTATGAAATAAATCGTTCATTCAGTGAAAATAAATAATCCCGAATATTTTTTTTCATTTGCCGTACGCCTATCATTGTATGCTTTTGGTGTCCATTTGCTTTCTATTGAAATCAAATAATCGCCAGGCAAAAATATTTATATCTGTCAGAAGCAATAGGCCTCTTCTGAGCAAATCGGCGCAGTGAGCTTTCTTCCTAGATTCCACTTTGCTTGTAAGTTAAATAACGTCCTATTACAAATAAACCAAAATGGGAAAGAAAGTTTAAATAAAACTTTACTGTTAACGAAAAAATAAATCAAACTTTTATTATAATAGTATAGCGGGGTTTATATATATAAAAATGCTGTGGTTTCAACTGCGGTTTAAATTTGCAGTAATTATTTTTTTGCGAAGGGTTATCAGTAATGGGACGAATTAACAAATCAATGCGCTATGTTTAAAATTACATGTAATTACAAAGAATCATTATTTTCGACTCAGTAATTCAAATCAAATTAATCTGAGCTAAATAAAAAAACGATTTTCTAACAAAAATCACGACTTGTTTCCAACCTGCAGCACGGAGACCGATCAATTATTCTACGACTTTTTATTTTTACCAAGAAAATTATACAAAAAGCGACGACTTTTTTATAAGCTTAGTTATAGTCAGCGACAGCTTAAAAAGCCGAATTGGGGCTTTGGCCGCATTGGAGTGTTAAGCCGAATTGAAACTTTAAGCCGAATGGGGCCCTCAGCAGAGTAGACACTTTAGCAGAATCGAGATGTTACCCTACTATCGGTACACAGTGAATAAGTAACTGGCATCAGACAATGAGAAGGCTGAAGAACGGATCACGAAGCAAGAAGCCTGACCTGAACAGACAAACACCCTCGGTGCCTTAAGCTGTCAGTCATTGCAGTGCGACCAGTCCCTTTAATGTACTATAACGATGCATTAAAATTGCATCGCTTTAATACATTAAAAACTTCAAGCGGCCACACCACGTGTGGTACTATACGGAGCCTTCATCTGTTGCGTTGCTGAATAATAGGAAGTTTAGCAGACAAACACAAACACGTCAAAGGGCTCAAGTCTAGCCAAAAAACAAAACGTCCTTCTATACTCTGTTTCACCTGATGATGTACCGCAGGAAAGGCTGCAAACGCGAGCTCGCTGTTTCAAGGTTGAGATGATAGCATATACTTTATGTATCTAAGGCGTCAACTCTTTTGTGCCATGTTGTCCAAGCTGTATTCCATTCCCTTTTAGGTCCCACCGCCGACGACCCTACGAATAGATGGAGCCACTTCGGCCGAGCCAAAGTGAATCGTCGTGGCAGTCGTTGTTCTTTTGGGTTCCCCGGCTAAATTGATCATGCACCGAAAGGTCGCTGGATTCACTTTTCACGCTACTTGATTTGCCCGATCGGCTTGTAGCGTCGACTGAGTTCGGAACTAAAGTCAATTGGAGCACAGACGCTTTGCGGCAGCTCTGCGTGAGCACCGCCATAACCAACCGGCAATTTTAGTTTCCTCTTCTTCTTTATCAAATTTCACTTCATGAAAACCACAGCAGGAAATGTAATTGCCACTTTAGATTCTAGTGGGTCCTTCCCCCAGTATAGGCTCGTTAATAGTCCGCTTTATAGTAACTCGTCAAATATAGGGAGTATTCACGAACTGCTATTCGCGTCACCTGCTCGTTGCTCACCCTCCAGCGGCGGAAACGGGAAGCGCTCTAGTGAGGGTCTCCCTATTCTCCTGCTCAGCGGGCATGGCGGAACTGCTCGCGATCATGGCTCGCTAAATGACATTTCCGAATGCAAACAACAACCTTCACTGTCCCAACGTGGTGCTGCAGCCGGTATGGGATTGTACCTTACTAGATAGTTTTAGTATTGCGTATAGAAGCAAACCCATGCGCTGTGCGTTTGCATTAGAGCTGCGTGCTCCACGTTGCACGTGCGGAGTCGTTGGCATGCTCCGATCCAAGACCGTAATTTCGGGCTAAGAACACTCGCAGCGTGGAACAAGCAAAGCTAACGCAAACACAAACCGCTTGTGTTCGCTCGTATATGCAATACTAAAACTCACTACTGTTTCACCGGCTTCATACGCCAACAAAACGTGCTGCAGTGAGTAGACGCCCAAGCAGGTAGGCGTTCCTTCGATCTGGAAAGGTTGAGTTTGGCAAAACGACGGGGCGTAAATACGAAACTAAATAAACGTTGAAAAAATTGGTAATAAAAAAAACAATCCGAATTTTGTTTCTCGGAGGGGGGGGGGGGGATTATATCCAAAATAGATGTTAGTTTCGGTTTCGCTCCAGAATTAAAACGTGCTTCCTGGCGTAAATATTACACTAAACGCCTTTGTTGTTTTCAGGATAAAGAGGCGACCTGCGCTCATAATACCCTAGCTTCCTCGTATAAGCAGAAATAATTTGTGTAGCTCAGTGAAGCGAACAAAGCGGACAGGCTCAGCAGCGGCATCCATCTCCAACCATCACTAAACCCGCATTTTGGAAAATGAGTGGCGCATCCTATAGGGAATTGGAGTCGCGAAGAGCTGTGTGCGCGACTGCTGAGGACGTGCTGACCGCGAGCTTCCACAGGTCCTTTTTAATGTGCATTCCACACCATCAAGATCGCCGGTGTTACCAGCCTATTATTAGGAGCTCGTTCTGAGCATTTCTTCTAAATATAGCCCTCAAATATGGCGCCCATTCCAACAATCTGAAAGAAATTTGCACGAGCGTGCAAAGGAGGCTCCGTTCGTAACCACCTTTGCATGAGAGCGCGTGTGAATGAAGTGCAAGATAAAGCCACGAGCTCTCCTGGCAGTGCGAAACTACAGGACCGCAAAATCTATGCTAGTCTAAACGATGAATCGCAAAAGTGTTCATCAGGAGTATTGATGACGCGCAGGACCAAAACTGTCGCTGGAATCGTCATTCGAGATTGGCCAAACGCCAATCTCGAATGTAGAAATCAAGCGGAATAGGGTACAGCCCCCCCCCCTCCTCTTCCTTAGTACCTTTAGTCCGCCTCCTGACGTTTCACGCGCCATCAAGCTTTTTGTTTTAAAACTGAATAAGTATTCTATATGCAGTATTCTCTGACGGTCATGGCTGCGTGCGCGACTGCTGAGCGCGTGCTAACGGCGGGCTTCCACGGTTATTTTGCAAAGTGAATTCCACACTATCGAGATTGCCGGTATGTGAGCTCCCTCTGAGCATGCGCTCTAAACAGTGGCATAAATTATGGCGTCCGGTGAATACCCGCTATGAACTTTTGCAAGCAGGGCATCCGACGCCCGCCACGCCTCTGCTCGTGAGGCAAGCATGTGCAATTGCAAGCTAGCCAAAGATATATCTTCTCGCCCACTCTGCAGGTGCTTGCACGCATGTGGCGCCAGTCCGCCGCCGTGCTCGCAGTTGTATATACTCTGTTTCATACTGAGCGTGCAACGCTGTCAAAGCTACTGGCGCGAGCGTGGGGCTTGATCTCGTTGATCATTTGCACGCGTTCTCGTGAGAACAATACCATAGATGAAGCCACTCGCTCACGCCAGTAGCTTTGACAGCGTTGCACGCTAAGTATGAAACAAAGTATAAAGCTTATTGCAAGCAAGGCGACCCACGTCTCTGCTCGTGCGGGTAAGCCCGTGAAATTTCAAGCTTGCCAAAGCAATCTTCACGCGCACGCTGTACGTGCTTGCACGCATGGGGCACCAATCGGGGCACCATGATTTCAATTATCTATAAAGTACGGTGAAACGCCACCTAGATTATGCACTTCAAGAGGGGGCATTCACTGGCGGCCATAGCTGTGTGACCGACTTCTGAGCGCATGCTGCTGGCGAGCTTCCACAGTTCTTTTGCAACCTGCATTGCGCACCATCCGGATCGCCGGTCTTAGCAACCTATTAATGTGAGCTTGTCCTGAGCATACGCTCTAAACAGCACTTACAAATATGGTGTCCAGTGAATACTCCCACACATTTGTATTCCATAGAACACACTTTTGTTACCATAGGAGCCCCTTCAAAACGATGGTACGTCGGACGACAGGATAAGGAGGGTCAGTGAGAAGAGAAGGGGTACTGCTCCTGAAAGCAGCGTCTATTGGGCAGGAAATTCGAACAATAGGGGGCGCTCTATCGAGCTTGTTGTCCCCACAGCACGGTGTTTACCGAAAAATGCTAACAAAAAATTGAACTTCGCTCTAGCACGGTCTGTGCACGAGCGCTTTGCTATGACCAGCGCTTTAGTCGCACGAGGACCGGCCTTCGAATCGTCATCTTCGATTTCTCGGGTCAAAAAGAAACAAGAAAATGCGGTGTTTTGTCCCCACAGCTGAAGCGTACCGGTAAAGGCAAGACTGTTCAAACACCTCCCCAATAAGCAGTAAATTACTGAGCTAAAAAGTTACCTGGACCAAAGCTGTTACTTTCACCTCTATATTTTGATTATTATCCGTTTCATCGAAGGAGGTGCGGACAATGTCAGATCAATACCACTCTGAGAACACAAGGCCTGCGCATGACGTTTCGTTAGTAGATCCCCGACCCGCCCCAAGCGGCAAACACCCCGAAGCTTGACGAGAGTAGGGGCCCCGCGCAGCTCGGGCGAAACCCATCGCCCATGTCGAGCTCGGTGCCTCCGCTAGCAGACGAATTCTCCGCAACGCATTGGTTTTGCCTAGTTCCGTGCAAAGTGACCAATGAAAAAAAAAAAAAATTTCACGGGTATTTGCTGCTTTGAATGTTAAAAACTAGGTGCCACCTCATAAGTGAACGACATTTTTCTTTGCGCGGGAAAGATGTTACAGCTTTCAGGTGCCATTTGGGGCTCTCCCGAAGAAAACACTCTGTCACAACTTATGCAAGCGAAGCAAAAACACGAATGTACCTTCGCACTGTTTCTTCAAAGAAGGGCAATGTACGACAATTCTTGAACGTAGCTGCGTTTCAACTTTACTTGTGCTTATCAATCAATTCGTTTCGTTGTTGTAGTTCCACTTCTTATGGATGTCTTGCATATAACCGTTTTGTCGAATAGGCAAATATGATGAAAAAAGCAAAGGGCTATATTGAACCACGTACGTTATTGCAATGTTAGTTTGCTCTGAAAGAAGTCGATTGTGCGCATGCAAATCTGACGCTTATTACTGAAATTAATAAAGAGGAGTTACAAGAAAAGCAGCCTTTTAGCGCGTCCGAAATAAAAGAAAACGAGGAGAGCGTCGTAGTGCGAATAAAGGTGATTTCGGTCACGCTATATGCGGTGCACTAAAGCGCCAGGACGACTAACGTCTTCGTCGTCTTCTATCAATTAGCCGGCACCCGTTGGAGCGTCAGCAACTCCTTCCAATTTTCCAAGTCCACTTCTCTTTTTCTTTTTGAGGAGCCGCTACGCCGTCGCGTTCTTTCTTCCTCCTGTTTTTATGTTTCTTTTTTGTTTCGTTTTTTCCTTTTCGTTTACTTGAGGCTCAACCCATCGCGTGTTTTGTTTTGCCTTGTTTGGCTTAGTTTTTGCTCTCTTTCCTTCACTTCGGGCTTACTACCGCCGGTCCGTCTGCTACGCTGCGCCCGGACATCTTGAGGGTTGTCTGCAACTTTGTTGTTATTTTCTTCCGCTGTCGTCTGCGATGACCTCCTATTTTCGCCTTCGATTGAGTTTCTCATCCGAAATCTTCATATGTGTTTTTTGTTATTTATTAAATATATTAAAAGGGGCAAGCTCGTTACACGTTTATATTCGAATTTTATTTGTCTACGCCGGAACGTCTGCTATGGGTAATCGTTTGTTGATCAACCGGTCGCCTTCGGGCATACACCAGCGCATACTTGGAGATGGCAGGCATGTCATGTGCTGCGCCTACCACTACAAACACAAGTTTTTGCGATGTGTTAGAAAATGATTCTTCCGTTTTCCGAAGACCGAACAAACGTGAGTAATTAAGTTGCTGCAGCATTTAAATTAAACTAAAACAAACAACTGCAAAAAAAAAAGAAGTGAAGCCTTTTTTTTTGCTGCTGCTTTCCATTTTATTTTTATTTTTTTCCATAAGCGCCGCAATGATTGTCGTCGTTGAAGGAGGTTTTGCTAGGTGATTTGTATCTTTCTATCGTCTGCTAACTTCTTGTTTGATTCGCCGTTGTTCGCTACCGTTCCCCATCTCTCTCTATTTTCGTCTGAGAAGGGGACCCCATCTTTCCTACAGAGAACGGAAAATGTTTGCACGGTCATTTTCTCGTTACTTTTTTGTTTTTGTTATGCTGCAGCGGCTGGTGCGCTTGCTCTGGTAATCTTAACATGTTGTTTGCGCACGTTTTAATGATCACCTATTTAGGTAAGAAACTGTGACGGCGCAGTCTGTAACGGATCAACAGTAACCTCTTACGACGTAGTTCGAGCAGCTAAACGCCTTTCTTCCGCTTCCCATATGCGCTCCAAACTCGTGCGATCCCCTGAGGGGCGATTGAGACCGCTAAATAGACTGCTCTATTTTTGTTTATGCGCGCGTTGTTATTTGATTGTCGTTGCAGTTGCGATCAGTCGATCCCGCTTCGCAAGCAGACCGATCGTAATGAATTGTTTCAGCTGTTGGGGTGACGAAACGGGGCTTGCAAAGCGTCTGCTTACGAAGACTCAGAGTCCTCTAGAGGCGTTCGCAGCCGCTCGCATGAATTCTCGGAGGAACTACGTCGCATTTACTGGCGGTCACAGCTGCGTGCCCGACTGCTTAGCGCGAGCTGATAACGGGCTACCACAGTTCATTTGCAACGTGCATGCGACACCATCAAGGTTGCCGGTCTTAGCAATGTGAGCTCGTTCTGAGCAGGACCACTGAAGCAGGCGATGGAGCAGGTGATGGAGCAGACGATGTAGCAGACGATGGAGCTCATCCGGGCTAGCTAGGGGCGCTGCGGGGATCTACTAGT
>JAZHYW010069337.1:0-46514 GCA_037355805.1 Ixodes ricinus
TACTCCTTACTGGCCTTAAAAGTAACTAAGTACGTTACTCGTTCCTTTTCTAGAAAAGTAATTAAATAAGCTGCTCGTTACCGAAAATATTAACTAGGTAGACGTTACTCGTTACTAGTAACGCGTTACGTACATGTCTGCACATACACACACATATGCGCGCGCGCAGACGAACGAGCAGACGCAAACACTTTCTTCTTTAAAAATATTGCTACGGCTGCACTTGTCAAATTTACCTCCCTACCCATACACAAAGCGTTTGATATTAATTCGAACCGATTTATCACAAAGGAAAATTCGTTAAGGAGCATCTCATACGGTTTGGGCAGGTGAGTTTTACAGCAAGGGGGACATAATATAGGAGGCCAATCCTTAAGATATTTCGGATAATTAACTAGAGTCTCTGGATTAACTTTTTAATTAATAAAAAATACATAGTGTTTCAATTAGAAACTTGCTGAGCGTCATCGAAAACCACCAAATCAATAAATTTTAGAAGGACTTGAATGACTTGAGACGTGCAGAGATGCACCAATGTTACCACTCCTGCAACAGGCGCAAAGCTAGCGGTGGAAGAACGCCATGGAGGCAGGAATCAGAGGAGGCGACATACCGGCTCAAACCAGCTGAAAGAGAAAATCCCAAGTGAAGCCAGAAGTAGATGTCATGGTCGGTGGAAACTCCCCCTAGTGTGCTCATGTCGGTTCAATAGCACCCAAGGGTGTCCAAGTCTGTCCAATAGCGACTTTTGGTCATCGTTTTGGGGGGATGGGGGGGGGGGGGGGTGTCCCTCCAAACTGGAAGCCTCCCCCGGCTTAAGCTCTGGTGGTGTCATGTCGCCTCCTGAAGCTTTTTCCTACCTTCATGGAGAACGCGGATGATAATCGAATCATACGCGCTTCCCAGGCCCGCAGAATTTTGGCGAGAGCTAGGCCTGGACCAATGTCTACAATGAGAGACGGCACAAGAAAGACATATAAGCAATGTCATGTTGATGTAAGTTACCTTAAAACATTGAAGAAACGATTATTTATCTGTGCTATTCAATTTTCCTTCTCTTGGCTTGTGACTATCTTAGGTCTTTCCGTTCTCTAAACGGATATCGATCGACTCACCCCTCAATGTATAGGCCCACATCTCTACCAAGTTTCATTGTTGTGGGTTTTGTTCAGTTTCGCAATTTTACAGAAAACCACGAAAAAGATTTCTTGACGGTGCCTTCGTTTTTCACTGTTGTTGCTGAGGTTGTTCATAAGCACCAAAAGATATCCGCTTATTATATCCAACGCTGTAATATACCGCGAAGAATTTGAAGACTACTGATTATCACCTTTGTGACAAGTAAGTGCAAAGGGAGGCGAGCTCATTGGTAAACAAAACACAAACTCAACTCTGTGACGTCAGGGCGCGGTGGTGGCGCGTCGGGCGCACTTCCGGTCTGTGGCTGTGGGCAAAAGTCCCCATGCCAGACGTGCATTCTTGCGTTGTTTTGAAAGGAACCAGACAAAAACCTGCCTTTTCGTCAAGACGCCATGACTGGGGCAGTACCAAAAGAGTCGAGAAAGTTTTGAAGGTCAGTTTGCACGTGCTCGGTTCGTCCGAGAATCTGGATATGTGCCGTGAAAAGGGAAAAGCAGACGCCGTCGGACAACGATTGCTTGGGCGGGAAGCCCTTTGGGTTGAATTCACGGATACTTGTGGTCATCAGATTTATTTGTTTTGTTCCAAGATGAACGTCAGAAAACCGTCAAGTTGTGGCGGACCACCCGCGGACTACGTTCAGTGCGTCTTCAAGTTCAAACGGCCGCCCGATCGTTCGAACTGTCGTCTGCTCTTTCAAACGTTTCTGCTTGTCGTCTGCTCTCTTAGACGACGCCGGCCCGTAGACCAAATGTTGGCCCGGTACTTGCGATATGAAGTTAAGTGCAGGCCTCAAAAGACTAAAGTTTGAAGGTTATTTGTAAGCATGGGCTTGACGTAAACAGTAGATACAAGGAGACGTTGACAGTGGCATCACGAGGGTCAGCGGCACCCGGCCGGTAGCCCGCCGCGACACCGGCACCGCGCATGCGCGGTGCCGGTGGCGTCCGCTAGGGGCGCTCCGGTTTGTTTGTAAACATGAGTTGGTGTATATTTAAAACCACGAGACGAGGCAAAATAAAACAATGGTCAACACAATCGCAGTCCCGAACGCAGTTGCACTTGAGGCTACCAGTTTGTGTTGACTGTTGTTTTATTTTTGCCTTAGATTAACACCTCAAAGCCTAGATGCTGAATCTTCCGGCGTCACTAAAGAAGGCCACTTAGGCCAGAGATTAGACACGACTGCGGCGTCAGCGTTCGGCTGGACCTCTTGTCCAATCAGCGAGAATCCGACTTCAAGAAAAACGCTGACGCCGTAGTCGTGTCCGGTCTCTGGCCTACAATAACCTTCTTTAGTGGCGCGAAAAAATTCAGCACTTATGCTTTCTGATTGTGGAGGTGTTGCTCAAACGTAGCCCCATTTAAGAGTCGTACCTTTTTCTCATTATTCTTCTGATATCCGGGTTTTACGCGTGTAAGGTAGATGCAGGTAACCTTTATCGAGGCTCAAGCTATGCTCAAGCACAGCATCGATTAGAAATGTATTCTTGTTGGCCATTCTTGATTTTGATTGGGTAATTATAGCGTTAAGGCGCGTTTTCTTTTGAATTTTGATTAGGTAATTATAGGTATTATAGCGCGTGTGTTTGTCCTTCAGTGTGTCGTCTTGTGTGATTGATCTTGCGCTGTTACATTAAGATAATTATAGTCTCTGACGGGACGAGAATGGGAAGGCGTCTATTTCGAATGCCCAGCCTCCGGCACGCGCTCGTCAGCTTTCGCCAAGCTTTGGCTGCGCTTGGCCACTCGACGCGCACGAGACGCTAAAGCTTCATAGAATGTGGGAAGCTCGCGCTGGGGTTAGGACTTCTAAAAGAACCCCCTGCCTTTCTTATCCTGTCATTGACTAAAGTATTAAACGAGACCAGGTAATTATAGCCACAAATATCTGCAGAACCAACATTAATTTCAAGGGTGTAGTTTTTTGAAGCAAAGAAATAACAGCCCACATCCATAATAGACCGATGCTACCAACCAGTTTGGCTATGCCACCCCTGCCGCAATGCATCGAGGAAACTATAGTATTTCTGCGCGTGCGACAGCCTCGCTGGAGCTCTGCGCGTGCAGTGCACAAGACAGCACGAACCGTATCGTGCACTGCCGATCAACGTTGCTGCCGAGGGCGTCCTGTGAACTAAAGCATAGACTCCTCTATACTGACAAAGCCTGGCAGATCACCACGAGACGTGGCCGCCGAAACTGAAAAGGTAGAGCGGCAGACAACGGATGAGAGGAGAGCCTAGGGGGCCCACATGTCTGTCTGTATCAGGGTGAAGACATCCATTGTTGTACTGAATGTGCCAGTGCGTGACGCTCTCGAGCACTTAGTGCGTGACTTGGGCGGTAAAATGGCGTCTATGCATTAGCCAAAGCTACGCGCTCGAGCTGAGGACACCGGATTGCGTGCACTTCAAAATGCATAAAAAAACGATTGGGTGGAAAAATGGCTGAGATGTCACCAAAAACATTGGGTTATGTGTATGTTTACACAGCCTAGAACTTGGTCTGCACCTACGGCCGACGAGTCTCCCAGCTGCAGATGAGAAATTTAGCCAGTGCAGTACAACCGCTAGCCTGGGGTCTTTAACATGAATCACGCAGTAGTGGTACACGACCGCACGCCGGTATGATGCTCATCCGCATCGAAACGGGCAGGGGTGGGGATTGAGCCCAGGATCCTGGGCTCTGCAGCGCGAGCTTTCGCCTCACGTGCTCCGAGCTGGTGTGCGCTAGCCCACTCGGCCACCGATCCCCCTGAGATGTCACCACTCAAGTACGCGCGTGTGTATGAAGGCACTCTAAGAGAACCACGTGACGAGCGCCCCTCTGCGGCGAGACGCCGAAACACACTTCTCCGGAGCGATGGAATGTCCGCTCGTGCTCCTAGCGTTCCTCGCGCTACCACTTCTTTCTCGTTGGGTTTGAAAACCATGTTCTCCGAGAAATGCTCTGTGCTACCAGATCCTCGCGCTCCAAATCTGCGACAGGGCACTCTATGGCTCCGTCGTTGAACTGTCAGGCTTTGTGAGTACAGAGGAGGCCATGACTAAAGTTATGACGGCGTCACGCACGCGTCGAACGCTTGGTGACATCAGTCTATAGACCTATAGACCTATTGCTGTCTTACCCAAGCATCAAGGAGAATGCAGGGATTGATGTTCCACGCGCCGCACGTGCTGGCCTCAGCAGTAGTAACTTTTCCAAAGCAAAAACCTAAAACAAATGGCATCTTGCACGCGCGTTCGTCAATGCTTTCTTTTGGTTATTTACTTCGAATCTTTTATACAGGAAAGGCGTGCGCGTGTGGCGCGTGGAACACCAATCCCTGCATTCTCCTTGATGCTTGGGTAAGACAGCAAATGGTCTATTAGCGCCGAGATGTTTCGGTGGCGCCCTCTTATGGCTTCCCTCCATGACGTCATGACTGGGATTTGCCTCGCCCTGACGTCACCAGTTGTTATTCTGGCTATTTGCCATCGGGTGCGACGACGAGTTCGATGGTGTGTTTAAAAAGCGCAGTAGAAGCTAGGAGCCATCGCAATCCTAAAATAACACCGTCAAAGGTGACAATCTGACAGTGCTCATATGCCCATGGTTTGGCCAATCGTGGAAAGCCGACCACAGCGACGCTTTTGGCCGCGCACATGGCTAATTGTGCATGCGGCCAACAACGGATGTTTATGCGCGCAAGCACGCACGCTCGCTAAATGCCGTTCCAAAAAGAACGCCGCCAAAGGTACAGCCTGATGTCGCTGTGCCTTTGAGATATGAAGACACTGTTTCAAACTGTAGATGATGGAACTGTTAAAGAATAGAATTGAGTACCGCTGTTTATTTATTATCGCATTCCACGTGTATAACTTAAGAAAGTTTTTGGGGGCTAAAAGTTACGTTCATAAAACTGGTTTAGCTCAAGTGCGCTACTTATTTCATGTGATTGGAGCAAAAGTATGCAATGCCTGTTACCGTGTTTGGCGTGGTTATATTGACTTTTTTGTTATAACAAATTCTAACACTAGTAACAATATACCGTAAACACTCTACACACATACCAAGATACAAAGCTGTATTAACACAAACACAAACAAACACATCAATGTTTTATTAGCCATCACTGACCCACAACAAATAAAAAAATAATTTTTTCTGCAAACGCTTTATATTACTAATATTTGGGCATGCTTGAATTAGTAAAATGAGTTAATCTGTCCTGCTTAACATTAGGTGGCATGACGACTCCACAGTCTCAGTTACTCATAACGTAAAAGTCTAAGCAATTCATTTCATTTTAATTATTTGCAATATAAACTCCTCTCTGGTGTGCGCTTTATGGGTTGCGAGTCATTAAATAAGTTTATAGCGCATTCATTCATATGGTGTGGTTTCGGTATGGCACGAGAAAGGCATTAATAGAAAATAATATTGCACATGTGATAAATACCTAGGCGTTCACCTGACCTCTGATCTGTCATGGACTACTCACATAAATGCTGTCACTGCCGATGCTAACCGTACTCTCGGATTTCTTCGCCGTAACCTCAGACTAGCTACACCTTCAGTAAAACTACTAGCTTATACAACCTTGGTCAGATCTAAACTTGAATTTGCTTCATCCATATGGTCACCATGGCAATCATATCTAACTAACAACCTTGAATCCGTTCAAAACAGAGGTCTTCGTTTTATTTACTCTGACTACTCCCCATACACTAGCATATCAGGATTACGCAAATCAGATAACCTTGACTTACTTTCTTTACGTCGAAGGGTGTCACGTCTCACTCTTCTTCACAAAATCTTTTACCACAACAACCATCTAAAAGATTCTCTACTATCACCTCCCTACCGTATTTTCCCTCGTTTTGACCACTCATGTAAACTGCGCTCAATAACTTCGTCATCTGTCTCTTATAAAATGTCGACTCTACCATCTGCTATTGACGATTGGAACTCATTACCTGACCTCATTGTAAACATGACTGACACTAACAAGTTTGCTGCAGCCGTTAACCTCTTTCTTTCTGAAATACAAGTATAGGTTACAGTGTGTTTTTTATTAACTATTTTGTTGATGTTTTTATTGTGTTCACTCCCTTGTATAATGCCCCTGGGGCCCTCAAGGAAAATAAATGATGATGATGATGATGAATTGTCGTAAATGCGACTCCGATTTTCGATTTCAAGCCTTTTGCTATACGTTACACCGTCAAGCGATATTGAAGATAATTCTCATCATCCTGACAAAAAAAGAAAAAAAAAAGAACTGAGTGACATAAAACAAAATTGATCGACTTGCAATTAGGCAAGCGTACATAATGGGACAGACGAAGGTACTTTTATAAATCGGTGAAGGAGGTTTCCTTGCTATCAAAAATTATCGTGGTAAAAAATAATATTTTTCACTGCGGACGCACGTATTGCATACCCAGCTGCTGTGTTATGCCCTTATAGAACGAGATGCAACCCGTACCATTTTTGAAGTCAAGCGCCCAACAGGAGGGAATGATACTTTGGTGCACAGCTGTTTCCTCGGTTTCGTTTAGGCAACAGAAAAGCAGCCAGCAATTCAGCTTACAAAAGAACACAATGTCATATGCAAAATAGCATCGGAAATGAAGGTTCTTTCAAGCACCTCACTGTAGCGAAAAACAACAACAACAGACGGGTCGCTTATGAGAACCTGCGAGTCCAACGTTGCGGGTTCACAGGAAGCACGCTTTCATTCACCAAACGCCGTGCAGAATCCCCGAATTGCGCAAAAATAATTCATTTGCGAGAAGCGAAGACTCGGCGAAGAAATGCCGACCCCCGAAAGAGCCTGATTTCACGGTCACGCAGAAAAGAAGCCGCAGCGAACGCGACCTTCACAAGCTCGAGTCATCAACCCCTCCACGACGGCAGGCTGTTTCATGTCGGCGCGGGTTGGAAACGCAACAATCTGCATAATATCCAAATCCACTCACGCGTGGAAGCTGCGCGGGACGACGTCAGCGGAACGAGAAAAATAAATAAATAAATAAAAGGGAGCGGCCGGTGCCAAACTTGTCGCATGGCCATCCTTCCGTCAGGCAAGCGAGTCGCCCCGACGCGGCCGTGTGCAACCGATCCCTCGAAGCCACCAAAGGGGGCGATAAAGATCCGAAAACAAGCCGAGTTCCTCGGAACTGACGCCCGATGACGACTGTGACGTCATCCCCTGGATCGTGCGAAGGACGAGCGACCGCCGCACGGTGACATTCTTACGCAATCAAAACACTTCGAAGCTGCAACTTTTCATTAGCCACTTTTTTTCTCTTCTTTTATCTACTTGATCGGCCAAGTGTGGCAAGCGAATCGCGACGCGTGTGTGACCGTTTCAAACTGGATTGCGTCGGGAGATACTGGACTTCACTGGCGCTCGCGGCGCTGCACTTGAGGCTTTACGGTGGCTCCACGTTCTCAGGAGAGACAAACAAGATGAACTACAAAACGGTGCGGTAAAAAAGCAGGCGTGTTTCGTGTTTTGCTGCTTCCTCGCCATGGTTAAGGACACTGTTTCAACAAACGTCCGCTGCATATAATGTAGATTCTATTCAACTTGTGCTATTGTGGTTTAGCCAGTGGGAAGTTGGTGTCTCCTCAATCAGAAGTGTGTACGGATGGCTGGAAAAGTTTCTGTTAAGATTTGAATCTTACTCTTTGCAGAAAGCAAACGAATGAAAATAAAGTTTATTTGATCATTAAGCCAAAGTCGCGCTGCTCGTACATAAAAAAAAAAATAGGGGTGTGTGTATGTCTATACAGCCAAGAATTGAGTCTGTCTCAACGAGTGACTTGACTCCCAGCTGTAGATGAGAAATTTAAGCAGTGCAGTACAACCGCTATCCTGGGGTCTTTAACGTGCATCACGCAGTAGTGATACACGACCGCACGCCGCACGCCGGTATGATGCTCATCCAGATCGAAGGGGGAAGGGGGGGGGGGAAGTTGAACCCAGAACTTACAATTCCTGGGTTAATTCTACAGCGCGAGCTTTCGCTCCATTTGCTCCGAGCTGGTGTACGCTAGCCCACTCCGCCACCGATCCCATTTTTTTTTCTTTTTTTCAAACTTTTTTATTAAAAGTATGTTTATTTACGAAGTTTTAAAATAATCACATTGGTTGCTACACACTTATCATGCCAGTAAGCACTGTTTGACAAGCGAGGACCGCGATTCACACACAAATTCAAAATGTATCTCGCTCGAACATTTCTCTGTAGTGACACATGCACCTCAGCCACTCGCGCAGTGGCCCAGTAATTCTTATTTACCACTGAGCCTCCAGAGCGCGGTTATGCAAACACGCTCCAGATAGCGACCACCATTCAAGCGCTTGTTGCTCCGTCGCCTCAAGAAGGCTGCTCACGTACCGAAAGCCGTCGCAGAAGTGCTGCCACGCGGGTTCGGATTCCTCTCGGACCTCCTAGTGATCCGTCCTCGACCGCCACAACGCATATAGACCGAGGAGTGCCAGCAGCTCCCATGCCCTACTCTGCGCACTGTCGCCGAAAAGCAGAAACTCCGCGCTCTTCCACTCTACATAAAGATCTATCTGCAGCACTGCTCGAAGTTCTGACCAAAAAGCTCCGCATTCGTACAGTACAAAAACACATGTTCAAGTGTTTCGGGCAACGGACACAACGCACAATTTGTTGACCATGATTCAAAGAAGCCTTTTTTAATCAGCCACGTCTTGATGGGCAGCACTTCGAAAGGGAAGCAAAGAAAAAATTCTCGACTGCCGTCCTGACAGGGTATCTACGTAAGCGACGAAATACATCAGATTTATCCGGACTTCCCGGAAACCTGCGATAAAGGGGGGGGTGGTATGAGCAAATCAACTGCGTCCCAGTAAAGATATTTCTTTTTAACTTTCTGCAAATACTCGTCGGAAAAGCGGGCTCGGAAAAATTCCTTCGCCGCTGCTATTTCCTGGTAGAGCTTCAGAACACGTGCCCGGAAGTCCCCAGTGTCTCCCTCGAGCCACGGCCCCAAAGAGCTTCTTCCCAGCTTTTTAAACGCAGAAATCAAGAGGGGATTGCATTGATCGCGGTAAAGAGGAAACGCTGTACTTTCAGCCTAAGTTCTTCGTTTAAAAGACCCAAGCCTCCTTTTTTCTGGCTTACAAATATATTGACACGCCTCATACGTTCAAAACACGAGTCTCACATAAACGTTGCGAAAAATCGATGGATCTTCGCCACGTCACAACACTGTGCCGCGCACCAAACGGTCGGGGACAAAAAACAGAGTTGCAAATAAATTTGCAGTTGAACAAAGAGAGTTCCCTGGCATGCCAGTGAAGCACCTTGCTTCTGAGGCGATTAATGTCACAACAACCGCATCGACCATTCTGTTGCTCTGCGGTAAAGCTGAACCCTAGATAGTTCGAAACGCTCGTCGTCCAGGTAACACCGAGGAACTGCTCCGGTTTCAAGTCCCAGTCTCCAAGCCAGGTGCTCGGCCACCGATCATCCCTGCTCCATAGCATACAAAAGGCAGTCTGCAAACACCAGTCACAGCGATATCCACGGTTCGAATGCCGCGTGAAAAGTTTCCTTCTTGAACGTATTGCCCTGCAGCATTCGAAGCACGAATCACGCGCTGGCTCGCGTTCGAATCTGTAGGCAGCCTGTCTTTTGTATGATGTATAATGCAGTGTGACCCGTATTCACACGAAGGACTTTGTCCGCGGACAAGTTCCTACGAAAGGCGTGACGTCACCTCTTCTGGGGTATGAAATCGGCCATGTTTCTGGCGAAAACAGCAGGCAAAACCAAGGGACATGTCCACGGACCTGAAGAACATGTCCTCGGACCTGATGTATCTTGCGTATCACGTGGGCGAACGTCACAGAATATGTCCGCGGACCTGCCGGACCACGATTATAGGAGTTTTGAACGCGATTCAATTCTGCCTTTTTTCGAGTCCGCTGTGGCCCGCGGATACGTCCGGGAACCGATCGCGTGAAAGTGCTCGTGGTACAGTTAGTTGCACGAGCGGTTTTCTCTTTTTTATATGCCTCTCACGGTTCTCGTACACGGATGGGCTTTTGCTCATTTTCCAGTACGATTAGTACGTACGAGCTACAGCTGTGGAAGATGCTCGAGGGTTCCTTCGTACAGTGAAAGAGGAGCCGAAAAGAAAAAGAAAGAAAATGACAGGAAATTGTTTTCGATTCCAACATGGAGGTCAACAAGGCTTCACAAGTTGTTGTGGCTTGTGCCCTCATGATGGCGGATGAGGAAGTCGCGGAAGCACCTAATACCGACGCAAAGAAGCCATGGATTAAAGCATGGATGTCCAAGAAGAAACTTGGTATACAAAATCTACTCTATCAAGAACTTCTGGAGAGCGACCCGTGGAGTACCGCCGCTTGCTGCGCGTTAACTCCGACCAGTTTGCTGACATTCTCTCGTCAATTGCATCATGAACCCAAAAACTCGACACTGAAATGCGTCCAGTCATCCCAGCCAAAGACAAACTTCAACTGACGCTGCGGTTTCTTGCCTCAGGTGTGTGGTTATTCTTCTTACTTTTGTCCTTGTTTCAGCATATTTGAGAACTACGTTGGACTTAGCCGTGTTTCTTGTTTCCTTGCAAATTTTCAGGGAAAGTCAACATCCCTCAAGCAGGCACTTTCGCATTAGCCACAGCGCCGTCAACGGGTTCCTCGCTGAAACTTGCGACGCCATTTACAAGATGCTGGGACCAAAATATCTGGTGTCCCCGCGGACAAAAGGCGAGTGGCTGGCAGTAATGAAGAACTTTTACGAAAGATGGCAATTTCCGCAATGTATTAGAGCGCTGGACGGAAAACATGTCACAATTATCAAACCTCCAAACTCTGGATCTGTGTATTTTAATTACAAGACGACCTTCAGTATCGTGCTTTTTGCTCTTGTGGACGCAGACAGCAGGTTTTTGTACATTGATGTCGGCGCACCCGGGTCTGATGGAGACGGAGGCATTTGGAGGACGACACCACTGCGGGATGCCATCGAGAACGGAACAGCCGGACTGCCGATCTCTGGACCTGGACCGGTCGGCGTCCCACCAGTCATCGTGGGAGACGACGCGTTCCCCTTGTCTATAAACTTAATGAAGCCGTACACTGGTACAAATTTGGATGAAGAAAAGGTTATATTTAATTACAGGTGGGTTGCCTACATCGTGTAATTTCTAAACATCGTTTTCCTTATAGCTTTATTTTCTCATTTCAGGTTAAGCCGAGCCAGACGGGTAGCAGATAATGCGTTTGGCATTTTGGCAAACCGTTTTAGGCTTTTGCACACGACTATCGATGCCGAACCAGGAAGGGTCACCTCATTCGTCAAGGCAGCGTGTATGCTGCACAACTATTTGCGAGCTGCACCTGTGCTTTTTAAAGCGTCGAGGGAGGACCACCAGCGAAAAATGACAATCTCTTCGGGCTACGAAGTTCCAAAGGGCGCTCCGGGGCAAGAGCTCTGGGTGTGCGTGAGCGCCTACGGAGATACTTTAATGACGAAGGCGCCGTCGCGTGGCAGAGGGAACAGGCGGGCCTTAATCTGCGGATAAATAGCAAAATTTAACCTTATCTGCATGTGCAGACAAGTGCAGAAGCAAAGAACGGGGATGTATATATGGATACCATTTCATGGTCTATATATTGATTTCTTTACTAGGGCCTGAAACGATTTTGGGTTGGGATGAATGATTTTAAATTGGGACTTTGCTAATCGCATATCGTTTAGTTGGCCAAAAGAAAAGGGCTAGAAAGTCAAAAGCCAGCTTTCGGTACGAACATTTGAAAATATAGCGGGCTATTTTGTACCTTCTTGCCTTCGAAAACTCTCCGCCTTTTCACTATGATACATCCGCGGTTCCAAGGCGCGTCACCGGCGTCAAACTGACGTCAGCAGAGCCCAGCTCACGCATTGGACACGAGAACTGCGTCACTCGGACGTATGCGCTCGTCAACAATCAATCCGTCGACGAATATTTGGATTCGCGTTCGTGGCCAATGAGTGCCTGACAGAACTTATCGTCACTGGGGAATGACAAGTTCTATGGTGTGCATAAAAAGCACGGTGGAAGCTAAGAGTCATCGCACCGGTGCCGAAGGAATGTTACGACCACGTGATTTCACAATTCGCATTTGAGTTGAGGATTAAAGCTAAGGAGGAAGAAGTAGGAAAATCGTTTCATGACCCCTTTAACAATCGTTCATGCATGTGTTAGCACTTTGACCACCCAAACGTTTTGTGTTATACTCTAATTGTTCAACTTTATGTAAATATACTTCCAAGAATCTTCAATGTTTCCTCATTTTTTTATTTCGTCATGCTATATAATGGTTCACAATCTAATACACTGGCCCACTCCAACAAAAACAGCCGTCAGTTCCGAATGTAATAAGTACGAAAGGCAAAGGATACAAACACTTGTTTGTTTCCAAGTATCCCTTTCACTTACGAATGGCAAATGATAATTTTGGTTTATCATTTTTTAGTTTGAATAGGATTCGTTGAATTAAATTCATTCTTACTGTCGGTCTAGGTAATGCTTGACTAGTTCCAATACCTCAATCTGACACCGAATAAGATTGGTTCCATTCGGGTTTCTCATGTGACCCGCCACTACTCTTCCGAAATTGACAGAGTCGTCGCCAATTTGTTTAGTTGCGAAACTTTCGGCAATTTTAGTGAAAGCAACCGTGCGCTCTTTCTACCAAAAGTTGGAGCAGTCATCTGCTTTCTTTTTTCCGTCATCGAATTTTGGGCGCTTCACAGGAGTGCCAGACACTTCCACACTGGGACTCGTTGTTCCGCGCGCTGTGTGTGTGGAAGGCATGCCAAGGACGCTTTCCCTCATCTCGGTCATAACAGACGCCAGTTCAGTCTCACTGTCCATCTGGAAAAGCAAAAGAAATATGAATGCGTTACTGTAGAGGAACTATATGTAAAGCACCGCTTGCACGGCAGAATATCGCAAGTGTCGGCCATTTACTGTTCAGAGTTTTGAGGGTGAGATAAGAGAGAGATAGAGAGAGGGAGACGGAGTTTTAGTAGTGAAGGGAGGAGGGCGATTGGTTGTGTGACCAAGAGTAGTTGTCACCACCGTAGTATTGCGGGTGAAGCGAGAGTTGGTTTTTAAAGAGACGCGGCAGGTCGGACCCATCGAAGGCTCACCGGCGGTTGACCGTTTGACTTGCAAAATTTAAGAAAAAAAGTTTATTTATTGGAGGACTTTGTACACTCCATTTGAGGTCAAAACTGTTGCATGGCCCTGAAACTCGTATAAAACTGCATTGCGGCCAGGACACAACGCGCGGGCCACCGGTAGTCAAACCCTAGGATAGTGTCTCGCAGCTTGATCCAGCGACTACCAGCACTTCAAGAGACCTTTATTGACACGAGTGAACGAAACAAAATGCTGAAACGTGTAGAGCAAAGCCAGAGCTCGGACGTCACCCACGCCAATGGGATTCAGTGACCTCCATCAACGAACGCTCGCCAACGTTTCATTCAATAGGTCTGAAGAATCAAGTTGAACGAATCGGTGAACCCGCCAAACGTTACTCACTCCATTGGGATCCTTATGTTGGTAAGACTCGTTGCACTCCCGGGAAAGGACAGGTTTGCTCCGATCCAAGAACAGGAGACTGCGGTAGAATCTCCATCTACCGTTGTACGTGTACTCCGCAGCTTGGCCGCTCTTCGTCTTCATGATCTTTTCCTTCTTTAAAAGGGTTGATAACTGGGCTAGTTGGTAGTTAGACATTTGAACGGTTTTAGCGCAGACATATACGAAGAAGAGAGAAGGGACAGACTCGGACAATGAAGAACTCGCATGAGTCACGGGTGCCGCGAGACATCAGGCACAATGACCAAGCGACAGCCGACCACGGATAAGGTGTTCGTCTTCCCCACTGACAAAGGTGACCCTGCGCGAGCCAAGACTGATGCAGATACACACTGCACCACGGCAACGTAAAGGCCAAGAAAGGTTTTGGTGTTTAATCAAAGAAGTGTCTCAAGCTTGTGCGCGCGAGGGAACACCCGACTGTGTGGTTTATATTCCTGTTTAATACTTCTGCATCCTTTTCTTTCTTTTGTCATCTTTATGGGGATCTTGACGATGTTCTTCCTTTTCTTCATCTTGGTGAATACAGTTGTGAGTAGCGCTCTTTTCTGTCCCTTCTCTCTTCTTCATATATGTCTGCGCTAAAACCGTTCAAATATCTTTTCCTTCTCCCGTCTGAAGACGCTTCGCTTATTTTTAAAAAAGCCCCTCACTCCCTCTGAACTATCAGACAACAATAAGCGGTCAAATACAACTCGGTGTCGACACTAACTGGTCTGCTTTTAATGAACTTACCTTCCGTGTAAGGCCCATACTGAGAGTAGCGCCGTTCCATTTCCTTAGCAATTTGTTTCGAGAGCTCTGATTTTATGCGGTTGTTGCGGTACTGGTCGTTTTGAAGGCACCAAAGCTGTGGAAAGTCTTCTACAAGTGCAATTAAACACAGCGTCGCTTCATCGCTGAGGGCCTTCATCGTTGTCGTCTTCAATGCCAGGTTCATCAGACGCTGGCGGGATTGAAATCGACCGTCACGTGCGTTGCGTGGCCGTTCTCTTGTAGCTTGGAACGCAGCGAAGCACAACCAAGGCTCTCGGCGCGAGGTGAGAGTGTTTGGGAATACCAATCCTGAACAGTATTGGGCAGGAGATCGAACTATAGGGGCGCTTTATCGAGCTTGTTGTCCCCACAGCCCGGTGTTTACCAACACAGCATAACAAAGAAATTGAACCTGACCGAGCACGGTCTGGGCACGAGCGCTTTGCACTGACGAGTGCTTTGGTCGCGCGATGAGCGGCCTTCGAATCGTCATCTTCGATTTCTCGGATCAAAAACAAACAAGAAAATACGGTTTGTTGTACCCACAGCTGAAGAGCACCGCTAGAGGCGTGACTGTTCGATCTCCTCCCCAATAGCTCCTGCAGCGAAGGCAGCGAGAAATTTACGAGCTCGGACTCGCAGTTCTCGCCTTGGTTCACGGCAACCAAGGAGTATTAATTCGCATGTCCTCGGATTTGCACAAGTCCGTAGACTTGTCCGTTGTGACGTCGAAGCCACGTGATGCGCATATTTCACAGGTCCGCGGACATCGTCCCCGGAATTTGTCCGCCGTGTGAATACACCTTTCATAAACAATACAATGCTATTCTTCAGATGGCGGAATACGTTTAAATTAAATATAACTTTGGAACTGCGAAAGCTGATAAGAGTCGTTATAGAGATACTGAACCGAAATTTGGATTTCGCAAAATTTGGCCGCAGAAACGTTGAACGGGACGCTACGAACTCCATGGACTTCACTCATACGTCGATATCCCAAACGGATGGCCGTATGTTTGGAAAAGAATGGCGCAGCAATCAAGCGAGCACTCTGACGTCACGATTCTCTTCTCACAGTTGAGGATGAGCAGAAGCGGCCTCGCTTCTCACCTCCTCGCTTCGGTTCACCTGCTGGAGGGAACGAAGCGAAGAGGAGAGGGAATGAGGATCGTGACGTCACATGTCTCGTCGGCCGTGTTCAATCGCGCACTTATTTTCCAAAAATCCGGCCATCCCTTGGAGTTATCGCTGTAAAAGTGATGTTTTGCGGTTTTGCAGCGTCCCGCCTATCGCCCCAACCTTAATTTGTGAGCTCCAAACTTCGGTTCAGCATCGCTTCAAGAGAAAGTGCTTAATATTTCATTGAGGGCTGCTAATAACAAAAATTGGTTGATCAAAGCTACTTTTTTTATTTTGGGCATAATATTTTGGGTAAAGAGGATAATAATAATAATATTATGAGCTCAATGTTGTGCTAACGTCAGTTCACAAAAACAAAATATCCGTAAATTGTGTTCAATATTCACTGAGGAATTCTCTTCGTTATTACCATTCATAGTGAGTTCTTAGTTTAACGACAATACCTGAACATCTAATCATCCTAATATGCATGGCATCTAGATATTTCTTACTCATCTGGGGTTTTAAGTTTTCAGTCTCATGTGACAAGTTTTGTTACCAATTGACCAATGTCACCAAGCGAACTGCACAGACGCGTGCATTCCGGAAGTGGTGCCGCTGCAATGCTACTTGTAGTCATCGCTGCACGGCTTCCCGGCTGCATAGGGCTGTGGTACGGATACACCATCTGCCTTGAGGTCTACATCACTATCCTTCAAACAAAGACAATCAGAGCTAGGCGTCCTGACGTCACCACAACCACCGCAAAAGAAGCCCGCAACCTCGCCAAAGAAGCAGACGAACTTGCGCAAAGAACACCACAACTTTGCGCAAGTTACTCTGCTTTTCGCAGACGAACTGCTTCTTTTGCGCAAAGAACCCCACAACTATGGTGCCTGGAAGGCGTCTCCGACTGCTGTGTTTACCGCGTCCAAAGAAGTGGTCCCTCGATTTCCGCCTGGTGACGTCATAAGAGTGTCATGCTGTCGCCGGTCGCGATCTGGCGGTGTTCCAGCAGCGGTGGTGGATGTAGTAGACGCCTGTTCCGCTGCAAGTCGCTCTCTGGTTTGTCAGTCCACGGAAGCTTAAGCAGTCAGAAGTTGGGCGTCAAGACGACATCGACACTCGTGTTCACTCGTGCTTTTCGCCAGAATTTCTACGACCAACCACCAGGATCGCAAGAGGCAATAGCATGACACTCCGGCTTCTGTGACGTCATTTGTTGCCACTTCGGGACAACTTTTGATGTATGGGAAGGATAGGACGCTAAGCACACCAGTCGGAGACGCGTTCTAGGCACCATACCACAACCCCGCAAAAGCAGCAGATGAACTTGCGCTCTGTGTAGCGGAGCGCAAGCTCGTCTGCTTCTTTGCATGGGTTGTGGTGACGCCAGAGCGCCGAGCTCTGATTGGCTCTGATTGAAGGATAGTGGGTAGATCTCAATGCAGATTGCTCTGAGGTCTACTCACTATCCCTCAATCAGAGCTAATCAGAGCTCGGCGTTCTGACGTCACCAGAACCCCTGCAAAAGAAGCAGACGAACTTGACCTGAAAACTTTGGGTGGCGACGAGTTTTCGTGTACAGTTTCTATTCAGTTTGATTTTGTTTGCGCAAGCTTCGAACGCTAACAGTCACCCTCCGGTGAAAGCTTTTTTCTGCGGTCTCGACTGAATGCAGAATGGATCCGTAACGCCAGCAATAATCAAGTTGTGACATAATAAACCACCACAAGGTGGGTGCTGGTCGTTTGCTACCTTCCTTGGCGGTAAGTGTTGCACTTATAAATGCATTATGCAATGTTTTGACGTTTCGTTTGAAAAAAAAAAAAATGACGACTGCTTTTGAAAAATTTGTTTATTTCAAGTGATGCATACCGAGAATCGCTGCTTTTTTAATGTATTTTCTTGATCTTTTAAAGCACAACTATTTCTTCAAACATGTCAATCGCAATAACAGTCATAGCCACCAAAACAGATCGAGCACAAAATGTATTAAAAACGGCAGCCGCAAAGCAGTGCAGAGGTCCCGATTGAGACAGATCAACGGATTGACTGCTACGGAGTGAGTGCTTTGGGAGATTCCAACGTGCGGAACAATTTGGCACGACCTACTATGTTTCGTGCTTTGTAATCTTACACTCTTTAGCTAATGCGCAATGGGGTAGAATATAAATTATAAAACAAATCGAAAAAAAAGCTCTCTGTTTTTTGTTGCTCTGTCCGGCTCCGATTACCTTTCTTTCTCATTCTTTTCATGAGCTGCTTTCATTCAGGAAGACATGCAATTTGATGCCTTTTTGCCAGGAGCTGTTAGTGTAGCACCCTGGCATACAACAGGTGAAGCCACCCATTGAAAACCGTAAGTAAACACCCGAATAAAAGTCTCGGGTTAACCCGCAAATCTCCAAATGCCGGGCGTACCCGCGTATTGACGCGGCCGCCAAACTTTGAAAAACTAGGAACCAGAATGCACCATGGCAGCGGTGGCGTCGCGTAAGTCCTGGTAAGATCGGTCTATTAGTATTACTTGAGTATAACCAATAGACCAGATCTCACATCAGGTGTTCTACGCATGCGTGAAGCCGCCATAACTGTAGTTCACAAGAGGTAGGCGACCGTGCACGAGACGACTCGTGCTCTGCTCGCGCGGACTTCCAGCGTGGTTGCCGACGTCAGTGACAGAAGAACACAGTTCGCCACGATGCTATGGCGACACGCAGTGGCGAAGTACTCAGAAACTAGCTCGTGAGAATCGAGTCAATGTGTCACAGAATCTGCAAATCAGTTTTACGAGCAGCGAGAACAACGGAGTGTTTGGCGTAAAATGATCTGGCTTAAAGAGGCAATGCAACGATTTTTGTACTTTGCGTAAATACCGCTTAGAACGGATCCCTGACGTTAATGATCTGTGAAACATCCGTTAATTTTAAACCACACGCAATCGAAGGCCAGAAAATATTCAAAGAAAACGAGCAGCGTTCACCCTTTAACTTGCAGCCAGGACAAGAGGCCGCGTGATCTGGAGCTGATTATATGCCGCCAATAGTTGATCATATCCAAGCGCTGGGGTTGGCAAGGCACAGGACACGCGCTGAGTTCCAGAGATTGTTATGGTTCGGCTATTGTCGTCATTGCAGCGATTGCACACGGGTCACTACCAGTAATGCTTCTCAGGCTATCGATTATCACGAGCCCAAATTGAGTGCGCACGCAATGATTGCGACCAATCTATGAGCCGCATTCAAATATCTTCACCAGGCGGTACTGCTACCGTTCAGCTATGTCATCAAGTGTTGCGAAGGAGAGATTAAATGAAAACGCTCACTTTTGTCCTTTAAATTAGACCATAACAAAGGAGCTTTCTGGCCAGTGGCTTTGCGTGTAAGTATCCTTGAGTTCCACTATAGTGCCAGTAAGCTCGTGTAAAGTGAAAAAAAAAAAAACATTTCAATTGAATATCGTTGCACCGCCCCTTTAATAACAGGTTTCAATTTTGTTTTCTGGGAACCGTCTTGCGGGTTTTGGTTTTAATGTCTCGAGCACAATAAATGGCATGCGCCATGATGACCTTATGTTGCTGATTCATTTCCACTCAAAACGTAGCTCTGCTTTCATAACGCGTTACATTTATTTGTTCTCTTTCGCCTTGTGTTTTGTTTTCATTGTGTATTCCCAGCATGTTATCATGACAATCACACGTACGACTATTCCGCTACAATAGGCTGCAAGCGCGAGCTCATAGCTTAAAACCGCACCTCGGCTGCATGAACTTTCGCTCAGCACGGGAAACTACCAGAGATAAAGATATGAACTCGGGATTCTCGCCTTCAGAAAACATCACAATGAAGGCGTGTCATTCAACGGGGATTCAGTGGGCTAAGCGCACACCCAGCTGGCGCGTGGAGGAAAGCTCGCGCTGCAGAACTCAGGGATCCTGGGTTCGAGCCCCATCCCTGCCCATTTCGATCTGGATGAGCATCGTACCGGCGTGCGGTCGTGTATCACTACTGCGTGGTGCACGTTAAAGACACGGCTAGCGGTTGTACCGCACTGGCTAAATTAGCTCATCTACAGCGAGTGACTCGTCGCAAATTTAAAAATGGCTGACCAACTACACGCTGTATAAATATCCCCACAACCGCCAATTTCCTGTTTTTCATTCAAGCAGCGGACAGCGGAGCGCTACAAGCATAGCGCTGACCTCGCGCTAAGCGCGTGCTGACGGGAGCGTCCACCAGCTTTGTATCGCACCGTCAAAACTGTTGCTCATGGGCATGGCAGATGATAAGTAGCTGACGACACGTGAGCAGCGCTACATCACCACTTCGCTGCATGCACGCTGCATGTGAAAACCGGCTTTCCAAAACGTTTTTATACTAAATATCGGGGAAAAAAGAGAAAATGACTGAAAATATTGTTTTTTGTATGCAAGTGTAGCTCCATTAATTCCCGAATTAATTGAGCAACGTGAATGACAGTGCGTTTGCTCTCTTCTTTTCGTCTAGAATTGCAGTACGTTGGGGGAGGGGAGGGGGTGGCGATGCTATGTCAATTTTCGTTATCACATCACATAAGGGCCCAAAATAGACCTAGAAACAAATCAAAGCTAAAGATGTCAATGCAAAAACTATGAGTTTACAAAAAGCAGAAAACACGAGGTCGCTTCTTCGTAAAGTTTCTTCCTTCCCCCCCCCCTTTCCTTTAAGTTGGCCCTTGACCTTTCGCGGTTGGGCAATCTGGCCCCCACACTCAAATGAGTTTGTGTCCTTTGGGACCCTATAATCTTCAAGGCGAGACCAAGCGGTACCGTGGGGGTGTCGTCCCAATCCGGCTGAAGCTTCAATTCGGCTAGAAGTTTCAATTCGGCTACACGTTCCAGTTCGGCTACATCCTCAATTCGGCTAGAAGTTTCAATTTGGCTGGACGCTTCCAGTTCGGCTAGATGTTTCAATTCGGCTGGACGCTTCAGTTTGGCTGAAGCGTCCAGCCGGGATATCGCCGCCTGCTGCGATTGGCCAGCTCCGCACCGGTGACCAATCGCAGCAGGCGGCGATGTGCCGGTCCCTCGGTCTTGCTTGGTCCCGCCGCGGAGATTAGGACCCCTGCACTACATAAACTTGGCAGACAAAGAGCCTGATTTCCTCTCGTGCAACTCGGTAACAATCGTTTTATTTTTGTTGTTCCCAAGATTTTATAAGCTCATGAAGTGGACAAATCGAAGCATTCGTAGCTTGAACTGTGGTTATTCACAAGTCATAAACTCAAACACCGAAAAGTGGAGGTTAAAAAAAAGAAAAGGTAGCGGGTACAAGTAATATTATTACTTCCGAAAGCAATAAAATTACTCTTGAAATTACTACCTAACAGAAGTAATCAAACGATAACAAAATTACTTCATAAAAGTAATCTATTACAAGTAATTTGAGTAGTTGTAATTAGAATCGTACAAGTCTGAGTACGATGACGATCGCATAAACCTGTTGTCGCCAATGTTCGCAAAATTTGGCCGCATAGTTAAAAAAATGAAATAAAAGAAGTTATTTTTTGCATCAGAAACAGAAGTCATTGAATCGTCAGGTCTCTCTAGCACACGTCTGCGTGCGTGTGCCCGTATACAGAAAAGGGAAAGGAGGGGGTGCGTACGTGCGTACCTCTGGGTAGGTGAGAGTGTATGTACGCCTGCGATTGTTTTATTTAAGTACACGACGCGTCCTCGATTGTGCTCTTTCTTCCGAAGAACTCCTCAGACGTGTCCCACGGGCTATCGCTTTCAAAATGCCCGGGAGGGGTTCTCAGAAACTGATATTCCACAGAATCGTACGCGGCATCGTGCGATCGAGGCAACTCTTTCCTCCTTCATTCATGCGAACGGACGGCCACCAAACATCGGGAAAAGCTATTGAAGAAGGAAAAGTCCAGTGCCCGAGTGGTTATGTAGGATGGCTTGATTAGCGAAAGAAACCGAAGAGCTGCGCGCTATATGGTGTTGCAAGGCCAAGGCCAGAGTTTAAAATCTCTGACAGACAAGTGAATCCACAATCAGGAGCTCCATGTTCACGCGCACGACGCGCGTCAGCGTGGACTGCACCTGCAGACTCCATGGTCAAGGAGAGGGGGGAGGGGGGGGGTACTTATCTTAGTTAAATCGCGAATTCGGTGATGGGCGGCTGTCTTTGGTCGCTTGCAAATATGAAGTATGGAATCTCCACATGCGCAAGGCCACCCGTCGGGGTTCAATTTCGTGACAGCTGATTGAGGCGTCCGTCCTCCGTCTGCCATGTTCTTCCATGAAAATGGCTCATACGTTTGTTGATGGCTATAATGATTGATGGCGTAACGTGTTGTAATCATTTTAAGGCGATGGAAACTTTATAGATCCAGCCTAATAAGAAAGAGAAAAAAACTAAAGACGGCAAAATGAGAATGTGTCCTTTTTGGTTTTTGAAGTGACCATCAAGAGCCTTTAATTCGATATACATGGCAAAACTATTAGACCGAGAGAGGCGCAACGTTGTAATACCATTTATAACCAGGGGGCTACTAACTATCAGTACATGCAAAGGAAATAAAATGCCCACAGTAACTTGGCAAACTGCTAGTGTTCCTTATGCAATGCAGACTAAAATTGAACTGACGAAAGAAAAAGCTTCTCCACAGCAGAAGTATAGCCACTATTTATTTAATTTAAATTAGGAACAAAACTCATTTTAAAATTCAGCACGACTACCGAGGCTCTCTACATCAGCTACACTAGTTGCTTTTCTTGAGTTCTTTTCGTGTAGCTATTTTGAAGTTCAATATCTCAAGATGTATCGCTCAATCTAACATCACATTTTATGAGTCCTACAATGCAAAGTTAGTGTCTACTCAAAGTGAACATAGGGCCTCTATTACCTTTCACATTTATCATAGAAAGAATCACTTTTGGAACTGGGAACTCTGCGTGTCCGGGCGTCGACATGATAATTTCTTCTTTTTTTTGTCTTACAAAAGGTGTATTTTAATGTATTTGTGTTACCCAAAAAGTATTGGGATATGCCCTGCACTTTATGTTTTTTTTTGTTTTTTTTGTCAAAAATCTTAAGGCACGGATATGAAACAAGGTCGATAACTCGACAAGTTCCGCAAAGCCACCTTATCGCAAGTGCAGAAAAATTGATGCTTCTCGCTTTAAGTACTCTAATTGAAAACATTTGTAGTTCAAAATATCAATCTTTACATCGATGTGTTGTTTTCAAACGCGTACTACAGATGCCCATTTGTCTTTTCCTCGAATGTTTTTATTGCACGCGTGCTTGCATGCACGACGAACACCAGCTCATCATTACGTGCCTACAATTTCCCCGAAAGCCATAATAACAGAAAGTACAGCAATCACGACAGCAGTCACAACAATAAAAGCGTTGCGTGTCGCGGGAGGCTATGCTTCTCTGATCCCGAAGCCGTTCATTTAGGTGTTCTTTTATCCGAACTCCACCCTACGATTCCGCAGCCCTCTTTTGTTGACTCGCTGGGAGAACTGATGTGAATACCTGTCCGTCTTGCGAATGGCATTACAGTCTCGATCAATCATTTTCTGAAAATGTGGTAGTATTAGGCGGGTTGTGGCTTACAAGCTGGACCTTAGTAAGCGATTACATTCGTGCTATTTAGAATTGCTTCGAACGAAGCTTAAAAAAATAGAAAAGACAATAAAAACGTTTTTTGTCCAAAGTATCTTATAATGTGGGCCACCATTTTAGGTAGAGAAACCTTACCATACGTAACGTCATTAAGCGATAATACACCTGCTTCTCGGGCATGTCGGAGGTCTTCGGACTGAAGGCCTTAATCGACGAACCAGCACATGCCGCGGGCACGCACAGAGTCGAGATTGCGAGCTCATTCGCCGATTCCATAAAACCTTCGGTCTGCTGGCTTTTGAAATGTCCGTGAAGCAGCTAGGGGTATAATTTTCTAACTTTGCGTCTTGAAATATGATGAATAATTGGCTAATCTGTGTTGTAAGAGTTGCCTTGGTTAGTTAACCACAGTGACTAGTTTCCACTTCGTATGCCTTTAGAAGAAAATGTTTTTTTTCCAAGTTTCTATAAAAAAGTCTTGGCGCTTTTCTTCAGTGCCATTCTATGTTTAAGGCTGTTTTGTTCTATCGCATGAAACTTCAATTAGTTCTTCGATTTTGTCGCCATTCGAATACTCGAGTTAACACTTGGAGCGCATTTCACCTATAACGCAAAATTATTTTGTTTTCTTAGACTGAACACCGTTTAGAGAACTTTAGACTTTGTTTCTAAAGCATGTATTACTCAGGGCGTGCATGAAGTTGTACGCTACACGTGTCAACTGCTACAAAACGCACGAAGAAAGTCAAGCATAATTTTAACTCCTGAGTTTACAGGAAAGGCCTTTAGTCTCAGGTTACCCCATCACTTTGATACATCTTAAATGCTCGATCACACAGTTGTGTTCGAGTGCGACTACGACCACTTACGTCTCGTTGAGACTGCTTGCGTTGAGCTGATGCTATGGCGATACTTACGACGAGCCGGTGGGGAGGCGCTGTGCTGCAAGACGCAACGCAGCCTAACGCGGTCAGAAGCAACTCTGCGAACGAGCCTTAAGAACAGAAGCAGTGTTGAGCTCCTCAACTCGTGGTAACGACAAGCGACCACGCGCTTTGTGCCGGTTCTGGCCTCCAGTGTTCACTACAAGAACGCGCATAAGTTAGCGATGTTGAGAGCATGTAAATTTTGTAGCCGTCGTATACGTCCGCCTGCGAGCCGCCGACGCGCCTACGTATACGACAACACTTCGGTGTCTTGTGAGCTTCGAGCATGCACGTGAAGCCAATTCACGGAGAAAGGCGACGAGCGTGTGCTGGGGGCCCAACGTCCGAAAGAAACGTTCTGCGATTCAGATCTTGAGAGTGGCTCTATAGAGCGCCTCACCAAAGCACACTGATTGCTTTCTCCGTTTGTTTAGCCATTGCTTCACGCGAAATTCTCGCGCAATCGTACCTCCATTGATAGATGTCAGTAGCGTCGGGTGGAGCGGGGTTTTGGCCGGCGTGTCCATGTAACATGTCGCCAAAGCGCACAACTTCAACCGACCTGCAACCCTCACGTTTCTCGGGGAACAGCCGTGATGTGACGAAATCTTCAGCCTCCTACAGTGGCGCCGGAATTCCGGATGAGCGTCGCTCAAACTTGAACCCCAAAAAGGCGTGGTCCCGAGAATCAGCCTTAAGGTCTACGACGACACTTTTCCAAGCGCCGTTAACAAATTGCGCAAGAACTCATCGAGGTTTTCTGAGAAAACCTTCGTGATGAGAGTCAAAATTTTCTTAACTAAAACAACAATTAAAATGTAAAAAAAAAGACCGCGTGTTGCACAAGCATCCCAAGTCATCGTATGGCCCGGGTCGGTTCATTTGCCGGCGTCATTAACCCCGCAGCGCGTTCATTGCAGCAACACCCTCGACCTAAACTCAACCTTTCACCCGGAGCTAACGAAGCCAAGACGACATCACCCAGCGCACCGTTGCATTTCCACGCTTCAAACCGGATTCCACACTGCAGTTAACAAAATAAATTCACCCGAGTCACAATGAAACGCGCTGGAAACGTGTTGACTGAGCAGACAGGCACAAGCGTGGAACCACGCGTCTGGGAGCTGCAGCGCCCTCTGCAAAAGACTTCGAAAAAAAAAATAGCGTTGGCGAAACTCGAGCCGGCGTGTATACGGAAGGCGCTGACAGACTTCTCTCGCCATTTGCCTTGACACTCTGACCGAGATCTTCGCGGTACGAATTTGAACGGTGCAAACGAACCGGTCGTCCCTTCGTTGGATCACGACGCGGCTTAGCGCGCCGGAGAAGAACCAGGCCACGCAGAAAACTGTGGATGACTCATCTGCGCTACGCCGTTCAAAAATGTTCTAATAGAAAAAAAAAGTTGGAGCTTCCAGTTACAGAGCATCGCACAATTCGGAACCCCCTGACATAACGTTATTGATATAAAGCATTATATTTACTGACAGGAACGGCAGGGCGTCCCCTATACGGAGAGCGAGTCGTCTGCTTTTTGCGCAGAAGTTGCGGTGACGTCAGAATGACGCGGAGCTGTGATTGGCTTCGATTGAAAGGATAGTGGGTAGACCTCAATTCTCGATGCCTTCAGGTCTACCCACTATTTTGTTTTTCAATCAGCCAATCAGAGCTCGGCGTTCTGACAACATCGCAACCCCTGCGCAAGAAGCAGACGAACTTGCGCTCCGCATTAGATGCCCGGCATAGCACGAGCTCGTTTCCTTCTGCCGTGCTTTGACTGCGCGTGCACTCCCTAAGCTGAGCTGACGCCGTAGTGTTACCGAAGGTAGGACGTTCGCGCTGGAGGAGGGACAACTGAAGGACCTCGCTGCCGTTCTCATACTGCCAGTCACTATAATATTCTCAATTTATTCAAAAATTGCGGCGTAGATGTTCTGGCTTTAGAGACCCCTCAACAGCACCTCTTTTTACGGGAAATATGTTTTGGTTAGGTGCTCAGCATTTCGTGAAGCCTGAAAAGCGAAGCCTGAGAAACGTATCCGCGAAGCTCGATGCTGATTGGTTAGCGGGCGAGGTCACGTGACCAGAGGGGTGGGCGAGGAGAGGAGCACCGAGGGAGAGGAGCTCGAGAGTATGGAAGGCTCCGGAAGATGGCCAGGTTTATCAGAAACCCTGCATGCGGGAAACTCAGAGTATCGTTAAACGTTGCTGATGCCAGAACGTTTCACCTGTGCAACACAATTGTCTAGCAATTTGCCATAAATCTTTCGTGATATGTTCTATAGGGAGTATTCACTGGACGCCATATTTGTGGGTGCTGTTTAGAGCGCATGCTCAGAACGAGCTCACATCAATAGGCTGCTAAGACCGGCACTCTTGATGGTGCGGAATGCACGTTGCAAAAGAACTGTGGAAGCTCGCCATCAGCAAGCGCTCAGAATTCGCGCACACAGATATGGCCGCCAGTGAATACTCTCTATACAAACATCTAATAAATGTTTTTTTAAAGAACCGTATATGTAAACAGTCAATAAACAATTTTCAAAAAGGTGCGTCATCTAGTAGCTGCTGTGCCAATTATTGGAGTCAGCCGTCGTTTGGGCGCGTTCTCTGAGCATTGATGGGGCACGAGGACTGCTTCATACGTTCGGCGAGCAATCGAATCCAAAGGCTTTACCCTTTGTAACGGGCGGTAGCTTGCGCCAGATAGCCTAAGCCAAAAAATTAGGACCGCCAATGTTGCCTGATGAGGTTTCGAAAAGGGTCTACTACCCGTTGTCAGTGTGAGTTACCAGTACCCACCTTTGCATAATTACTTTTCAACGCGGTTTCTCCGCCATGTGCAGTATTGATGAGAGAAGAGTAAAGGTACATGCAAGCTGGTGAATTGCGGACATTACTAAACCTGAGACACAGGAAGAAGGAAAAGGAGGACACGAAAACGAGGACGACACACGCACAAATCTCGGAAACAGCTGAAGGTTTATTCTAAAACCACACCCTTTTGTGAGGTACACCCGCAGTCACCGAAAATAACCTTCACACCAAGTCACACCCCCAGTTTGTCAGCAAGGGCGAACAAAAGAACTGCCCTCGACGCTTCCACACTTGCCAAGGTCGACCGAGTGACTAACAAGTAATAAAAAAAATGCAAAAAATTTGTTTATGGCGTTTGCCCAGCCATATCAATGATAATTATTTCAAAATAAATTAGCCAATTAGGCCAGGAATAAGGACTGCCCGTCGAAGTGTATAACGCGACAAAACACAGATGGAGTCAAAACATTCAATAGTGGGTGTTTTGATTCAACGGACATTTCGTCTCGTTGGACGTTTTGACCCGAGTGGATATTTTGAGGCACAGAATTCTTTGTTTTATTATTCGTGTTGATATGTTTAGAGATTCCCGCCGGCTCACAATTTGTCTCGCTGACCCAGATTCAAACACTAGTACTCACAAGAACATTTTTTATATAATTTTAACGTGTGAAGACCCCTTGATGTTGAAACTGTCATCTGGTCACTCAGCTAGAATCTGACTGACTTTCGGCCGTCTGGCCGCAGTCCATTTAAACTAACAGGCGATGAAAAGGATCAAAAACATTATCTCAATTATAGTCTCCTCTCCTGTACAAGCCGGCGGCCCACATTTTGCTCCCAGTTGCTCTTAGGCAATTTTTGCATCCTATTGTGCTGTCTGACACGGCGCCACAAAGCGAGGAAGGAAATAGGCGTGAAGCAAAAATTATGCACGAAAAGACACGATGTCATAATACTATAATAGTGCGGCGATTGCACTAACGAAGTGATCTTCAAGGCTTGGTGGTTACAGAAAACAACAAGTGAGAAGTCGAACCTGAATTATGACGACGGCTCGCCGAGTGGCCGATGTGCAAGTTGGACACAGCTATGTTGCAAACGTAAACAATTGTGTCAGGTATGAAAAGAAGCGCATCTAACGACCGGGAGATTTCACCCTGACAAAATTAAACAAAATGTGATGTGCTACGCGATGTTATGTACTACACGATGTGATGTACAACATAATGTTATGTACTGCACGATGTGATGTGCAGCAAACGATGTGATGTACTTAAAACTTGTGATGTAATACACTGAAACAAAACATGGTACATCACAGCCTGTTGGACAACTTTAACCGAGTGGACGTTTTGTCTCATCAAACGTTTAGATTACATGGAAATTTTAAACATTTTGTTTTGGTAGACGTCAGTCGCACACCAATAATTTTTCACTGCTTGCTCTATGCATATCACATAGTTCGATCTGTGACGTCAGCCTGACAGCACGTCAAAGTGCTTGTTATGTTGTTAAGTTATCACAAGTCACGTGATCAGGCATCTGTATATATTCAGTGTCACCGAAATAAACGGAGACTATCATCGACGCCCACGAGTGCTATCGGACTGCTATCCGTTTAGTTGCATGACAGGATCGTCCGATCAGTGATTCATTCAAACTTACTAATTGTTGTTAGCGCTACTTTTGTTCCGCATGACAACGTGGTACCTTCTGCGACCGCGAACGTGGTTCTACTAAAGTGCCTTGATATTTCTTTTACAAGTAACGACAACCAATACAAATTACTATACTTCGTTTCAGCTTCGGTCCAGACGCAGCCGATGCTACAAGCGCGAGCATGTGGCCCAGAACAGTGCTTGCACTGCACGAGCGCGCGTGCTTGGCAAGGATGCTGAAAGCCCGGAGCTCGTGCTTAGGCTTTGGCTGCGTCTGGACCGAAGCTGAAAAAGAAAGTATAAGCACATTCCGCTGTAACAAAATGGCGGCATTGAGTTCAAGCCTCTGCTGTGTGCCGCCATTCGCTTCCTAAAACCTGCACCGTCACGCAGTCGGCGCTTCAAAGACTGTCGCTGCTTGTAGAAAGCTCTTGCTTAGAACACTAATATTACGGTGCCTAGAAAATGCTCCGTATTCAAGTGTACAGCGTCCAATGGCACAGCCAGTCCTGTGCTGGGAATACCGCGCGTCGCTGCGCACCTCTCGAAGGTGACGTGACACACACAAACACGTGCCAGTGGATTGACTTGGATGGCTCGAAACGTTATCTGAGGTCCATCGTAAGCCGAAACGAAATATACGTGCGCTGGCACGATGCCTACTCTGGACGTTGCAGGAAATCAGCCCATGAACCGAAGACGTGGTAAACACGTGGAACATGGGGCTCACGTGGATTAGAGAGCGACCAACCTACAAAATGGCTAAACTATATATAAAAATAATATCGGCAGTGACCTTTATTTTCAGGGTTTTAAACGCATGAAATACAGTGTTTAACGTGAAATCGTTCAAAATTGTTTAGAAGTCCATTAAACCGCCCTTTCGGGACTGAAAAACAACCTTTACTCTTTTTTTATCAATTTCTTTGCTACACGGAGCGGGGAGGGACACTATACTTCGTCTCACCTTAGTATGGACTATTGTTAGCCGCGCGTGCTAAAAGCGCGAGCTAGTCGTTTTGAATGAGGCCGCGGCGGCTGCACGAGCGCTCGTGCAGCAAGTGCTCTAGTCAAGGCAGTCAAGGCTGGCCGCTCGCGCTAGCTCTAGCCTTCGCGGTTAGTCCATGCTAGGGTGAGACGAAATATAAGTGCATAGTTCACGCAACGTCAATTTCCCCGATAAATTTACCGGGGAAACTTACCGTGCTATCCCGAGAGATAGCCCAACCTAAAAACTGTTGAAAATATGGAGTAAGCCAACTTTCGGTGTGCAATAAAAAAATTTGAAAAAAAAAATTGCTAGTTTTAGATTTTGTTACTTGCAAAACTTGTGATTGCAGGGAGGGGCGAGGAACCAAACACGGCTTTCCATACCAGTCGGCGATGTTCGCCCGTCTGCCGCCATGGCTAAGTAACACCATTTCTGTCGAGGTCATCGTTGACCAGGGCACGGTGTAAGATACACTCTTTGGGTGAGGACACGGAGGGCTGAACCAACACCACCGGTGGGCGCGGCGCGAGGAATCAGATAGTGTTCGTTCGACGGGCATCCCAAAGGCTGCATTATTCGCGGCCGCCGTGCCCGCGGCTGACGAGTGTCGCCGGCGGCCAAACGGCGAAACTGCGTGAGAGCGAAAAACATTATCTCGTTACCAGGACACCCGGTACACCGTGGTCTTTCTGCTCGAGCGACAACCTCGCTGGAGCTCTGCGCGTGAGAGCATGAGGGCGGCACGAGGCGTCTTTGCCGTGCCCACAGGTCGACGAGTCATCTGCCGGCGCCGCTTGAAACCATAGTGAGAGAGAGAAGAGAGAGTGAAAAGCGCACTTTATCTGCACTGCGCGAGGGGCGCGCTGTCCTCACCTGAAGAGTATTATCTTACACCGTGACCGGGGCCCTGCAGTTATAGTAGTGGGCTTACTTTTGGTGTTTCTGAAAATAGCGACTCCTGCCAAAAATAGGGGGCGGGTTATCTTTCGGTGGTGGGGCATCTCTCGGGATATTACGGTATAGGTGTATAGGTCACGTGACGTCAATTTCCCCTCCAAATTTAGCGGGGAAACCGAATTGCTGTATAGGTCATGTGACAGTAGGTCACGTTACGTCAATATTCCTGCTAAATTTAGCGGGGAAAATAAATTGGTGTATAGCTATAGTGACACGTCGGGTCACGTGACATCACATTTACGGTTAAATTTCTGGGAAAAGTGAATTGGTGTGTAGGTCACGTGGCGCCAGTTTTTCTGTAACTTCAGCGGGAAGCTGAATTAGTGTATAGGTCGCGTGACGTCAGGCTACGGGACATCGATTTCCCCGCCGATTTTGGCGCGAAAATTTGATCGGTGTATAGGTCACGTGACATTAATTGACATAACGTGACTTAAACACAAATTCAGTTTCTCGCTAGATTTAGCAGGAAATGTACGGACGGACGGGCGGACTTACAGGCAAAATGTTCGGATTTTGGGGTTCCGTTAGAAAGCCTTTCATGCTTTAGAAACGTTCAGGAGTTAAACTTTTAAGTTTTGTTGCTAGTGACTAACAAATATATGTGTACTTGCGGTTGTCGCAGTGAAATCTTCAGCATATCATGGACACACGGCGCCGTAGAAAAAAAGAGGACTGCGAGCAACCGTTACACCAAAACTGTAATATGCGGGCGTTCAAAGAATTTAACTAAATATTAAATTAGTATTTTATTCATAAAATAATAATTACATAACCTACCAAATCCAAGGCCACAGACATGAGCGTAGCCATAACATAAACAGTTCAAATGTACTAAAATTGCAGGTTGTACGAAGTTAGTAACTTAGTCTTGCACCTGCGCGATATTGTTAGCGTGTCCAAGCGATTGCCAGGTTTCTTGTTTTTCTCTTAGAAACGAGAATCAGCAGAACAAAAAACTCTAGTGTGGTTGAAAGTGCTCATTCCACACACTTACCTATAAGCAATACATTTGGTTGCACGCCAATACACCCTTTGGAGTTACAACGCGAAAAAGCGCCGATATCAGGTTCGTGATGACGGTGCCCTGCAGTATGCATACGCGAGTTGCAATAGCCCAAACCTCACGGTAAAAATGTCAGAACACTTAGAGTTTTCTTTAAATAAAACTTGAGTGGAGCTACAAGCGAGAGGTGTATGTTTGTCCGGCGACCAGCGAATTCGGAATGTTTTCTTATTATGCATGTACTCGCGTGAAGACGCTTTTGTTGTCTAGAAAAATAAGTAATGCAAATGTCCGGCGTTATTTCCTTTTACCAGGCAGCCGAGCATGAACTGTAACGACATAGGGCAACGAATGGGACTGCAAGCATCTCGACAACATGTTGCTGCGCTTTGAGTTAAGTAAACACGGAGCGGTGTTACCGTGTTGAGTTGTTTCTTAAGTGTGAACAACAGCGGTGCTCAACGCTACTTCACACACACAACAAAAAGAAGAAAACCAAGAATTAGACATGTGTGCAACGAGCTTGACCCGTTTTCTTTTGCTTCTGTTTGAGTCATTTTTAGTTCCTTGAGTTTGTTTTGACGGGTTTCTTGAAGCATAAAAGCTTCAGATCTTTAAACTACTTGCTTGTCAAGTAGATGCGACACAACTTGCACACTCAGAGAGGCAGAAACATGGGAAAGTATAGAGAACAAATTGCATGCATGCGTCACTAAAAATCACAAAAGAAATATCTAGAGTGTATATATATATATATATATATATATATATATATATATATATATATATATATATATATATATATACATATATATATATATATATACATATATGCGCGTTAAAAATAAATCTGGCTTCCGTAATTGTAAGATTAGTTTTGGCAAGTTGGCGACATGGGACGTCCGGGAAAAATTGCAGGATCCATGAAATGTGAACAATATCGGTATCGTGTGTTACAGACATTTGCATAGGCTTATAAAACGGATAATTCGGCTGGCCCTCAGAGCATTATAGAGTAGGTCCTTCGTGCAAATGTTACTTTGATAAGGGTTTTCTTGGTAAGCTGACGCTTTCCTACGTGTGCGTCTGAACAGAATCTCAACAAGAATTTTGTGTTGAACGTTTACGCTTTGGTAGACACTTGAAACCAGGTTCAAGCTTAAAAATAAAAAAGTGGCACCACTTCATAATTTAAGCAAATATATTATTGACTCCGAATACTTTCGTAGTTTCATGCCTTCTTGACCAACCGGCTTAAATATTTCATCGTTAACGTCATCGTTCTAAACTTCAATTTCTGTAACGTTCGGGTCCTTCTGGTTTGCGCAAAGGAGAGGTTAGGGTGACACTGGTTATACATCATACAAAAGACAGAGCGGCATAGAGATTCGAACGCAAGTCACCACGAAATCCGTGCTTCGAATGCCGCATGGCAATGAGTTCAAGGAGAACCTTGGCACGCGGCATTCGAACCACGGATTTATCGTTGACTCGCTGTTTGCAGGCTGTCTTTTGTATGATGTATTAGCAGTGTTACCCCGGCGTTAAAGGTTCTCTTATAAAAATTGGGTTGTGTGTATGTTTATACAGCCTAGAACTTGGTCTGCCTCAACGGGCGACGAGTTGCCCCAGTTGTATTTAACAATTTCTCTGTTAATTTGCTTTGCCTAATGACTAATGCTTCGTGCGTCTGTTTCTTTAATTTTAACCATAACCACGTGTGTTAAAGGGATGCTGAACCGAAATTTGGAGCTAACAAAACAAGGCTGGAGCGATAGGTAAGATGCAGCAAAACCAAAAAATCATCACTAATACAGCGATCTATCTCTAACGGTTGGCCGTATTTTTGGAAAAGAAGTGCCCGATTGAACAAGGCCGGCGAAGCAGACGAGACATGTCACGTCACGATTATCATTCACTCTCTCCTTAGTTTCGTCCCCTCGTGCAGGTGAACCGAAGCGAGGAGGAGAGGAGCAAGGCCGCTTCCCCTCATGAACTGGTCCCTAAGAGCTCGCTACTCCAGCGGACGGCAATGTTGCGACGGTGGACGTTCATCCGAAGTTCGTTGGTTTCGCAGCAGGCGTCTCTTTTTGGATAGCAGACGACAGCCGGTTTCTCCAGGTCTCCCATTTGTCGCAGTGACACAAACACTTCCCTTACCTGGTGTAACGTACGAAGGTGTATTGGGTCTATTGGGTCGCGGGGGCCGTAGCCTCCACAGTTTGCCAAGTCATCGTGAAACGGAGCATGGTGCGGCCTGTGCATAAGGTGCGAAACTATCTAAATAAAATATTTTTATACAATATTAGCCGCTGTGGCCTATACACTGGCAGCGAACTATTGTCCCGAATGTAAGCAACTAGAACCGCAGTGAACGTGCCTAACCTTGCATCCCTTGCCTAACCTCGTGTGTCGCTCTTCCACGAGATTTAATGCCTCAATCTTCTTTAATAATAATTATAATAATAATGTTTATTTTTTGCATGTATCATACTTGGTAGAAATACGGGTCCGTCAAAGCCAGTTGGATGACTTGTGGGACAGCACCCTTCATTTCATGAGTACAAAATGTCCCCCTGATTTGTAGTTCCCGACTCAGGCAACTGTTACCACGCTATGATACTAACGATGATGATTAAAGAAAGGATAGAAAACAAAATCACGTTTGTTAGCTTTCACGCGAAACACACACAGGGTCACGCACACGCATAGACACACAAATTCATGATGTTTCGCTGAGATCTTGGAGTGCTCGTTTCAGTTTCTTCACGGAGTCCGCACCCTAAACGTCGTCTGGTAGGCTGTTGAAAATCGTTGGTACATAGAAGTCCCGAACCTTGTTCCCGTATTTTGTTGTTACAAAAGGTACCTTAAATCGTTCTGTGTGTCTAAGTGATATAGTAGCCACATGGGGTATTTTATATAAATCTCTCCAAAAATACTTAAGGACTACCGCCTGAACCAAAAAAGCCCTGAAGAAGGGCAAACCTAAGTTGGCGAGTTTTTCCTCTTCGGTTTGTAATGCTGGTCCATAGACAATGCTTCTAAAAATGCTTTCAAAATTGTATCTATTTTTTTTTGTACCAGACTCCAGAGCTATGTCCAAAAATTGTTATACCATACCGCAAAAGTCCGTATACTAATGCTTCAGCTATTTTTTTTTGTTGAACTAGGTATTAAGGATCATGTATTGTACAGCAAACAGGATACACTCCGCAGTCTTCTGCAAAGCTGTGAGAGATGAGTGTTTCATGACAAATTGTTGTCAAATTCTATCCCAAGATACGTAACCTTATCAACGTAAGTTACAGGACTAAAGTTGCAAGAAATACACCCAGACGTATGCATGGAAAAGGGGATGGTTGGACGTTAGAATTTTAAGGTGATTATGAAAGCAGGCAAGCTTGGTTTTAGATACATTTATCGTTAGACGATTTGCTTCAAACCAGTCGTGTAAACCGCAAGTGTCGTTTTGCAGCGAAGTGATTGCACTAGCTGGATTAAGGTGGACCGAGAGCAAAACCGTGTCATCCGCATATTGGAAAAGGCTACAAGCGGAGATTCCTTTGGACATGTCATTAACAAAGATGTTGAAAAGGAGAGGCGATAAAACAGATCCTTGGGGAACCCCGGCCTTTAAGTCAATTTTGCAGCTACGGTTATTGGCTATAGAAACTACTTGTCTTGGTGAATGACTTTTCTATCTGTTTTCTGTTTTCTTCTGTGTAGCAGTGCTGCGCATGCTCTTTCTGGATGTTCGTGGTCGAGCGAGCACAAATAAACTAGTTGAAAAAATGCGCTTGCCCGTGTCTACTCGCTTGTGTATTGTCCCTTGTGTCGCGCAAAAAACCTCTAGACTGCATCATGAACCAACTAGGCCAACAACAAGTTTTAATTAAACTACTTGTGTCCGACCAGGTAAAAAATTTGGTAGTAAAGAAAAGAAAGGACCGCGGAATCCAAGGTTGGTTTATTTTTTCAGCAGATTGCTATGACTTACATTATAAAATGCCTTGGAAACATCAATAAAGAGCGCGCAGGCGACTTGAATATTCTCGAAAGCGAGATGCAGTTCATCTGTGAAGTTCTCTAACAGCGGCTGGGTCCCACGCCCACTAACGAAGCCATAATGTTTAGACGAAATAATGTCAAACCTATCAAGGAATGCCGTCATAGTTTCGAGAATATGTTTTTCCAATATTTGTATTATGCAAGGTTAAATTGAAATTAGTCAATAGTTGTCAAGTTTGTTGCGTTCTCCTCCTTTAAATAGAGGCTTCACTAGTGCGCTCTTCAAAGTGTCGGGGATTGATCCGGAAGAAATAAAACCATTTAGCATATAAAGGACCACAAGTTTTATGGAATCATAATTCCTCGTTAGATCCTCCGCACTGATGCCATCTACACCAGGCGCCTTGTTTGCCTTGAAACTGAAAAGCTGGAATCGAAGATCAGGCTCGGTCATTTGGGGAAGGAAAGCCGAGGCGGAGTTTGAATCTGAAGCACCTGTTGCAACTAGAGAAGTGTCACGGGCTACTCCGGAGAATGTAGCAAAGAATTGATTAAAATCTTCTACCAATTTTTTAGTGTCGTGGCCAAAAGTGTGTCATCAATCGAACTCTTAACACCTTTGCCTCGCAACTGGTTTACCAAACACCATGTCTGGGAAATATTTGATCGGGCTTTAAAAACGCTTCACGGAAGTATATCCTCTACGCTGAGCGAATAAGCGCGTTGTACGCGGTCCTTTCTTTTCTTTACTTTACTTAAGTTACTAATAATACCCCATTTTATACCGTCTTGATCATTAAACATAAGATGCGCATACCTCCAAGCGAAAACACAATTTTGCACAGTCCATTCGTATCCCGAACCACGCATTTGTGCAACCACCTTCCAGCGTCTGTAATGTTCAATCTGATGGAATCGCTTTTTTTTTAATTGGCTTAGGATGTAAGCGTTTCACCATTCCAAATAAATATATAGTCTCACGCTCCTCTTTGCACTTCATTTAAATCGTATGGTTTTATACCCACTCTCTTCTTCCATGCGACCTTGCCCTGAATTCAAGCAATAAATAAATAAATAAACGGCTTGTGCTACGTCAATTGCGGCACTAGGTTGTGTTCCGGCACAAGCGCGCATCTAGTGCCGCGCAGAGGAACTAAGGCAGGCCGCCATGTTTACGACACTATAGCAGACGACAGACGCCACAAAGCTGTTGCTGCCCAGCATTTCACGCTTGCCGATGTGTAGTGCCGGCTGACCACGCCTGATGGACAGAAAGAGCCAGGTGCGCAAGACCAGGAACTGCACATACAGAATCGGGGCACCAGAAAGCAGGTCGGTCCCAGCTGGACTCGAATGAAACAAGGAACGGCAATGCCTATCTAGTACGTTAAAGTGATGACATAAACATGGTGTCAGAACTAGATGAATTACGAGCATTCCCCGCATACGAGGAGGTAACGTCTGCGGCCTACAACACAAAGCAAGGTGAGCACTGCAGAAACTGATGGTGGCGTCGCTCATGACGAGGCAGGGAACTACGTGTGGCGAAAAATTATGGAACGACGACACGACGTTCCGATGCAGCAGCGCGATAGGGTTAAACCTCCTCGTGGAAGAAGCTGGCCGAAACTCTGGCCATTTGCTATCCCATAATGCTGTGCAAATCGAAACTGACGAAAGGCACGCCATCGTGTTGGGTAGGGGGGGGGGTGCATTTGTGAAAGGGGTTTATAGTGCGCCTTTCCCGAAGGCGTTGATTCCAGTCTGAGCATGGTTTCACCAAAAGGTAATCAAAATTACTCTTGAAAAAAAATGCAGCGTTTCGCTATAAAATTCGTCAGCCGTGGTGTTCACGAAAAAAGAAAGCAAAACTGGGCAAAATTGAGCGCCATAAACGCAGGCTAGTCTGGAACTTCTTTAAGCCTCACTATTTATACAAAAACAAAATGTGCGGCGTAAACCATACTACAACCGCCGGGAAACAAGCGAGAAAAAAAGAAAAGAAGAAAAAAGCGCGCGAGGGGGCATCAGGAAGAGAAAAGTTAATTTCTTTCCAACGTGGCATCGCAAAGTATGAGTCACCCAGCAGTCGGCTGGATGAGCGCCGATGGCTTGTTTTCGCGTCTTTATGTGCCGTCACCCCTTTCGTCCTTGTCCGTCGCTTGCACTTTCTTCGTCTTTCTTTTTTTCCCCTTTTTTTTTTATGCGCCGTGTTTTTTGTGAGCCATACAGAAGAAAATTCATTTATCTCGGCGAGCCAAGGGCAATATTTCTAGGAACAGCCGTCGCCACCTCAGAACTGTTTTCGCGATTCTGTTGTTGTTGATGTGGAGGCATCAGCTCTGCTAGAGAGAGAAGCATCGAGTCAGAATCTCAAAGGTTGTTTTCTTGCCACGGGCTGGGTGGTTAGGTGTTTGTAAGCCCGCTGTATAATATCGTCCTCTCGTAATCAGGAGCCTTAGTATTTTTCTTGGAAAAAGCGAGGTTGCTCATTGATTGAAAAGTGTTCCTTACGTTGTCTTCGCTGCGAAAATAAATAAATAAATAATGACAGTTGACACAAGGAGAAAACAAGAGAAAGGCGCAAGGATCATGTAGAAAAAGTAAGCAATAATTAATAGTATTCGACTATGATTTTAGTCGGTTTACCTAAATTGAGAGGAACGCTCGGAAAACAAGTAAATTTTCAAAAGTTTTCAAAGTTTCCCGAAAATACGGTAAGGTAACTATCGTGAACTTTACTTGACTCATTTGGGGGGGGGGGGGGGGGCTAATGTAGTTTTAATTGTTTACGGATGCATGTCAAGGATCTCAACTTTGAAATCACTTACGAGGAAACAAAATTAGTATTGCAAACAGTTTCGTGAATTTTTCATTTGGGGCCAGCTTCATGGCAGCTCGCAAAAGGTGCGTGCGAGAAGCTGACGGTCATTTGTTTCAGTTTGGCTTTCCGTTGAATATAGCGCCTCACATTCTCATTCTTTATTATGTTTATAAGTGGTTATAATTGCGCCTGCAAAAAAAAGAAACAAAAAAACAATCTTATATCTGGGTGACCACAGAAACACGCATTCCGGTTGTGTTTAAAATAAAATTTGATTTTATCTCGGTATTATTTTTTTCAAAGGTTCAATTTAGTTTTACGTTTTACATTTATTATTCTATAATAAATTTATAATTTATGCCCGAACACTATATCTGCGGGACCAGAAAAGCAAGCATTTCGGATAGCTTTTTGTTTGTTTTTTCGTGAAATTTTAGCTTTTTTTTTGTATATACGCTAAATGCCGGTTACATACACACGACGTACGCAGGTGAACCTATTATACTATTTAGCATATCATAAAGTTTTATTCCGAATATGGGCTCTCGTAAATAATAGTTTCAGTACGGGTTGAAAAGGGAATTTGACCCCGAAATGTCACGTTTGTTCTCTTTGAACTTCGCCTGAATTTCGAGCGCGAGTACATTGCAAAACTTAGGTGTAGTCCTCTCGCTATTATGAAAAATTCGTGAGTTATTAATTTTAAAGGCTAGCCACAATAATAACTTACCGTCGCCTGTCAGAAACTTGTCGCTTGTGAACACCGATGGCTTCGCGTCCGTCGATGGTGCTCGCGTCAGCTTCGCCAAACTCACACACACGGCACGACGACCGAGCAATATTGTTATCTTTTCTTTTCTGCTGAACACGTTTGACGTTCGGTACGAAATAAATGTTTATTGAAGGAAGTTCAACCCCGGCATTTTCTTGCTTCTAAACTTGCCACGGCGCAGCTAACCATATACACAACGCCTGCCGCGAATCGCGGCTTTGTCCATATCAACAGTGGTCAAAATTGCGATTGCTCTTCCCGTGATGCATCGCTGCAGCTGAGTGAGTGAATACGTGATGTTCCGCTTCAGGCTGAGCACCCCAATCACTTCGTCAGAAAACACGATCTGGCTGACCACAGCGGCACGCATTCTGATTTACTGTTGTTCATAAAATCAAAATTTACCTCGATATAATTTATTTGAAAGGCCTGGAAGCAAGTAATTCAAAGGTTCAGAAGAGTTTATTTCTAATGTTCAAGAACATTAATTTTTAAACGTTGATGTAACTCGACGTTTAAATTTCTTATGCAAAGCTGATCAACAAGAAAAAAAAATACTTGGTAGACCTAAAGACATTTCACATTGAGGTGTGTCCACTATTGTTTCAATCTAAGCCAATCAGAGCTCGGCGTCTTTCTGACGTCACCACAACTCCTGCGCCAGAAGCAGACGACTTGCTTCCCGCGTAGCTATGTGGTTCGCATACCTCACCGATAATGAAGAGATTCGGAGTTCGAATTCCTGCAGCGCCAAATTTCGTTTTTCGGCGGCATTGCAACTCTTCTTCCCATTTAATCACTACAGTTAATTCGTTTAGATTTTCAACTAAATAAAAAAATAATCAAACTGCGAAGCCCTCGGTTTTGAGGAGAGTATAGGGCCATAGGCTATGACCCGATGTTTGCAGCAGCGGAAAGACAAGACAAAATTTTGTTGTGCAAGATATAATGAGACCGACAATTCTCTAAAGCAGCATATAATATTGGTGTCGGTGTTCGTTGGAGCAGTGTCGCACACAATGCGCATGGGATCAGACAGTAAACTGTGCACTTTGACTAGTCCTACAGAGAGCAGACATTTTACGAAATATATAACGAGGACACAGGTACAGAAGGACCATGAAATAATTCTTCTTGTCGTGAATTCAACATCGGTGACGATCTCAGGTGTCTGACATACCTGCTAAACATCTTTAACTTCAAGTGGGTAAGCAATTCTACTTCCAGGCTATACTTACTTCTTTATTTTGTATTTTTCTTTCTTTTCGTGGACTTAAAAACAATAGGTGCTGGTGGCCGAGAGGCGAGCCCACCGTGGGCGAGCCCCATGCCTTGATGTCGCCTACCGTTGGAACCATGAATACGTCCAGGACAGTACGGACAACCTCGCTCAATAGAGATTCATATCGAATGTTCAATAGCGGTTCGGGCACAGGCGTCTAATCACTCTTAAGAAGCAGTTTAACCGTCCCCTCCCAATCGCGGTTTAACTGCATAAAATTGCATGTCGCGTGACGACGGGCTCAACAGTGTATTACAACCACAATCACTAACCACAATCTAAAAAAAAAAGCCGCTTAAACCTTGTTTGCAGAAAAAAAACGCGACATTCTTTGACGTCTTTAGAGATTCTCCGTCAAAACGTCTATTTCGAGCGCAATTAACGAACGATGAAAGATCGATCGATCGAACGAGAGGTTTCGAAAGAATTTTTGACCAACTGCCGGCAGCAGGAAGGTCTGTTCAGTCTTCGGCTGTTGAACGAGGAAAATGAAGAAAACGATCCCTCTTGGGTGATTCATCCAACTTGAGTTATTCTTTCCTGGTTTTTTTTTTTATTATAATTTTCATTACGAGTCTTCCGTCGAGACACCGTCTACGTCGCTGCGATTTGCATGCCGGTGAAGCCTGCTGAAGGCTATTCACACGTGGCAAGAACGTGGCGTTGATCACCTTTGCACGTTCACGGTTCGACCGTGCTTTTGAATGCAATGCTCTTCGTGTTCGCCACAGGTTCTCATAACCGACTAGATGGATCTCAGTGGTTGAGTGTCCTAGAGCAGGCAACCTGCTCTTCGATACTCGGTCGCGAAACGATAAGAGAGTCATAATTTGGGCGAAACCAGCTGAACATATAATTACAACAATTCATAGAGATGATAAGAGAAAACAATGCGCATTCAACTGCTCGACTACCAGCTGTTTAATGAGTCTTCTTCCTCTTCAACTAGCTTTGTTTGTTCTATTTTACGTCTTCATTTATTTCTGCGTTCTACATTTTATGTAGAACGCATTTCATGTAGATTTTTATGTGTTACTGGGGTTGAAAAAAATTACCTTTCCAATATATTTTTGTTCTATCTTTCGTTTCATAGTTTTGACGACACCTTAAATTTTGGCGCAAAACAGTCCCCAAAGCGTAAAATAAAACTTTTTAATGAAAGTTATGAAATAAGATTGGTAGAAAGTAAGTACCTCATTATTAATTACTGTGCTATATAATCTTTCAAATTATCAAATAGGTGTTGTCACGCATTTCCGAGTGTTTCTAAGGGTGCAGATGCATTAAAAACGTCCTAAAAAGCTGATATTAATTTTTTATTTGAAACAACACGCTACCAAAATAAGGAGTCAAACTTATGTGTTTAGTATAGTAAGGGAAACAAAGCATATTTAAATATTTTGATAAAAAATGTGGCAATGTGTTTCCTAAAATAAATGCTCAATATTGAACATTAAGCAAAATACCCAGTTAAAAAAAAGAGAACTAAAAAAGGTGGTCGGTCTAGAAATATATACTCAACGGTTCTGGATAGCATAGAATACAAAACAAGCGAGCAAAGTTAGAAAAAACAATTATTTTTAAAAGCGAAAAAGTAATTTTTAAACTGGATTTATTGCCAGTATTGAAATATTTCAATATACTAAGTTCTTAAAACACAAAAATAAAAATAAAAAAACATTCGGTCTAAAAATACACACCTCGAGGTTATATGCCGATAATAAAAAAAAAAGAACTATGTTTGAAAAAAAATGACCGCTTCTCCACGTGGTGAATGATGTTGATTGGGGCGAAGCTCTGGTGGTGCTGATGATACTGATTTTATTGTTCATAGGTAGTGCTGATGGTGCTGATTTTCTTTTATTGCTCATAGGTAGTGCTGAGTCCCGGGTTGCGTCTCGACTTCATTATTACTGCTTTATGGTCGGTGAAATGCAGAGCGAGTGGTTCTTCTAGCGGATCAGCTTGGATCCGCTAGAAGCCGTGGGAACGCATCTCCACCGCTTAAGTCAACGGTCCATGTCAGAAAGAGAATGTGTGGTATGGAACATGGTTATATACGCATTTGAGCATTTGACCGCAGCGCCCTCTCGTCTAAACACGTTGAGCCAATGCATGCGAAGTTTAACGCGATTATATACGCATTTGACCGCAGCGCCCTCTCCTGTATAGACGTTGAGCGGCTACATGCAACGTTTCATCCATGACAGAAACCCCAGCTCTTGAGTTACTACCACATCTCAGAGCCCCTACTCGTCCCGCAGTCGTGGCCGAGTGGTTAAGGCGATGGACAAGAAATCCATTGGGGTTTCTCCCGCACAGGTTCGAATCCTGTCGACTGCGCAAACATTTTTTTCTTTTTATGTGAGCACGGACGCCGGACGGACGGACGGACGGACGGACAAGGCTAGACCCTAAAAGCTTCGCGCCTAAAAAAATATTTTTTTTACAAGTAAAAAAATAGTTTTGGCTTATCGCCAGCATTCGGCAAATCGCAAAAATGCCCCGTCTTCAAATCGATAACTAAAAGGTGTCCCGTATAGAAATACATACTTTACGGTTATATGTAGTTTGTAACTAAGACAACCCACAAACAAAGCTTGAAAATAATAAATTATTTTGAAAAGCGAGAAAAAATAATTTTTCAACTTAGGCCCAATAGAGCTCCATTGCGCTAGTCTCTTGTTAGGCAGTGCTTTCAGTCCCCAGGAACACGACTCAAGATGGTCGTCTGAAACAAACAAATTGCAGGCGTTTACGCTTCTGCTTAATGCGAAATGAGAACGCATGCATTCAGGCATTTTGATTCGGCGATATACCGTGGCAGAGAATTTGAGAAAAAAAAAAGAATATATGTTCATATTTTTTGTTGTTGTTTTGTTCGAGGGTAGGCCAGAGAGAACGAGGAGGGTACGGTGGGAGCCCCATAATGCAACGGCGCGGTGTTTGTTTTAACTTGAAGCGTTCTTTGGCGAGTTGCTTCCGATCGTGAAGCCCCATTTCGTGAATCCGTGGCCTGTGACGTCACATGACGTCAAATTTTCTCCGCTAAATTTAGCGGGGGAAACATATATATATATATATATATATATATATATATATATATATATATATATATATATATATATATATATATATATATATATATATATATATATATATATACCGAAAGTTGGCTAAAATAGAACTTGATACTCTTGGGCAAGATCAGTATCCGGGTCCACGTATGAATGAAGGTCCCCTGAAAATCCGATTAACAGAAGGTGAATGGGGCCGGTATGAGATTGTTGTCATGAAGACGCAGGCGACAGCACTGCCACCTGCTATCGTCGTCTCCTTATGTATCGGACTATACACAATTCCAATATTTACAAGTCCTGAGCCCAGCGTGCGATCTCCTCAGCCCAGCACGCGCATGTTCGTCGCTTCGGAATGCGAGAAAATCATACGCACAAACACTGATAATGGAATCGGCCTGCAGGAACCCGTTTTAGAGAGCAGTCTTAAAGGGATTGTCCGGTGAAAACCGGAAGTACTTAAGTTCTTGCGCTCGTTACGTCGAGGGAGCCTTCATGTAGAGAAAGGTCATTTTTATTTTGATATATGATCTCCCGTTATTAATTAAACCTTTCATGAGCCTATGTACGAAACTGCACCCCGAATTTCGCCAGTGGCAATGGCTGACATCCGTAGGTGCTGCGTGACGTCACAAAACGCAAAGGTTTGTCGGATGGTCGGGATAACAAGCGTTGGTCGATGAATGTATTGTATTTTGTTTCGAATTATATAGTCTCCTAGGCTGTACCCTACTTAAATACGGTTCTTTAATGCAGTTCCCAAGCATGTGCAAAAAAAGTCACGCCTTTTAGCAGGAAATTACTCGCAGACAGCCATAAGCTTCGAGCAAACGTCTGCCGTTTCGCGCAAACACAACTGCGGTTGCCACCGATCGAACTAGGGGCGCTTGCAAAGTAAAGGATGCAGATTTCGCCTCTGAAGCGGCACCTAAGTACACGAAGCGGCATCTGGGTACACGTCAGCGGATCCACTGGATCGGTGATGAGGCTGCGGGTCGTTCCCTCAGAGGCGATGTCCGCGGGTCGAAAACAAACGGCGAATCGTTCAAATGCATGTCGTCACTTTGACTTGGACGAGCTTGATGAATCGTAGTCACGCTCCATTTTCACACGCGGGTCAAACAGAATCGGGCTGAACGCATGCTAAATACAACCAGTGGCGTCGCGAGGGTCAGCGGCAACCGGGGCAATAGCCCGCCGCGACCCCCCTCCCTCCCTCCCTCCCTCTTGAGACGCCGCTGAATACAACTTCTGGTATCGTTTCCAGGTGGCCTTGCTGTTGGTTTCGGTTTCGCTGCATAATCAAATTGATTAATCCGATTTGGGCGAGGAGTGGATGGACGTAGTTTATTATCGTTGGCACAGCATCACACCTCAGCTTACGAGCCTTCTGTCCGCTTAGAGCTCAGCTCGTAGCTCTCTTTTGTGAGATGATTGCTGCATAAGCGGGATCTCGATCTTGACGGTAACCTAGGCCCTATGCACGGCGACGATCCACTTCGCTCATCACTGCACGTCTCGCGGAAAAGTGTGGAACGTCATGTCTTGGCTCGCATGTGCTGCCCGGTGGTTGTGGCACCCAACCGCGCAACAAAAATCTCACCCAACTACGAAACAAGTCGAGCACAACAAGAAAAACGAAGCACGCTGAAGCAGACAAAAATGCTCGCTTTGTGTTTTGTGACGTCAGAGCTTCAATGTTGCCAGCGAAAGCAGCGTTTACGCTGGAATGCGATTCGAGCAGCATAAATTCAATTACTCACGCAGAGGGGCATACAAAATTCAGATATTGCACGTACGATCCGTCTCGAGGCAATAACAATGATATTCAATTGGTTTCTCGAATACTAAATTTGACCGGACAATCCCTTTAAAGAGGTCCTGCAACAGCGTTTTGACTGATTTTTAATTTGCACCGAACCTAAGCGCACTGAACGTAGTAACTTAATGAAACTTTTCTTTTTCGCAAAATTCGCTTTATTTTAAAAGTTATAGGAAAATTAGAATTACAAAAACAAGCAAAAAATAACCGCTTTCATGACGTCGTAGGTCCTGGCTTGAGTGGCCGTGAACTAGAGGAGGTATAGTGAGCTCATCGAGCGCTCACGGCTGCCGCACTTCGTGTCGACGGCTCGAGAGGGCGCCACTAAACCGTGTGTTGGATAGGCTGTATGAAGCGGGCGGCCAGGGCGACTCGCATTGCATTTGCTGCGCGATTAAAGACTATTTCGGCATAACACTTCATTGGCCACAAACGACAGCAAACACGGGGTAAAGACCAGTACAGGACGGGAGCCACTTCGCGCTGCCATACCGCCAAATGGCCTTTGTACGCTCCGGGACCTTTCTACGCTCGCCGTTCATCGGCGCCTCATCCCACTAGCCCTTTCTAATATGCGCCGCTTTTTCCGCTGCTTGGTGGCGGGTATGTCGACGGGTCATTTCTTGTTTCCGTACTTTATAAACTGCATTTGTTTCTTTTCTGATCTAAAATACTGAACAAAAACTACTTTCATACATATTTGAAACGGTTCGCGACACTTATATTTTGTATCTCGACTAAAAAAAAAGCTTTTAGCGGCTCTGACCAGTAGTAAGCCCAGGACCTAAGACGTCACATTTTGCGCGCTTTCGGTACCGCGGGTCGCTCTCGTCGGTGGAGGAGGTTTCCGCGTCGTCCGGTTAAAATATGACGCACTGATATTTAGTGACTCTCTCCGTGCCCGCTGGCTTGCCCGAACCCCAAGGGACGTGGAAACCGCAAAAAAGGTAGACGCTTGAATCACGATTGCAGGCCCCTCTAAGGCCGAGCTCATGACAGTTGCGTTTGAGCGCGTTTGGACTGCGTTGCGGCGAGAACCGAAAGTCGGCGTCACCGGCACATCTGTGCTTTCGTAGA